>JAOYNQ010000001.1:1429071-1443443 GCA_026259685.1 Tagetes patula
GGTGTTGAAGCGTGATTGACTACGTTCGAGGATGTGTCTGGGATAAGAAGTAACCCAGGCGCGACGCCAAGGTTTATGTGCGGCGCCTGAGGGTGTAAGAAATAAAAACATGGGGTGTGTGAATAGGATATGGGGTGTGTGAATAGGATATGGGGTGTGTGAATAGGATGACCCGAATTTAAATATGCTTGGGATTTGAGCACATAACTCTCACCTCCCTTATTTCATGCCACTAACTTAATAATGCAAAAGTAGTAAACTTCCTAACCAAGAATGAGATCATGGTTTGACAAATTCAAATAAAAAAAATGCAATGCATAATGAAACTTGCAGACAACACTTGGGCTTAAGACTTCAATCCAGCAGCCTATTGGGTCTTTTAGTTGCACGTTTGGGCCTGGTTTTGATGTTTGAATCCACTGTATCTATGTCACGTGATGCATCATCGTTGCTCGCATCATTCCACTTCAATCCAACAGCATATTGGGTCTTTTAGTTGCACACTTGGGCCGGTTATGGAATGTTTCTCAGAACGGAGAGATTTTTATGAAGAACACAAAACCTGATGTTTTCAAAGCAGTATGTAGAAGCACCAGAGAGTCAAACAACGAAACACTTTGTCGTTGGACTGTATCGGCGAGAAAAGTTAAAAATTCCAACTATTTCAGGGTCACCCAATGGACCCCTGCATATAGCTGCTTCACCACTGTGACGCGGAACAACAATCGAGCCTTTAGATCCAAGATGGTGGCGGAAGAAGTCAAAGAACAAATTAAGGTAGATTTATCACTTTCTGTGAAACAAATTTAAGCTTTGATTAAAGAGAAACTGCATGTTGATATAACTTATGCCAAGGGTTGGGTCGCCAGAAAAAAAAAACGCCATCGAGAAAATATATGGTACATGGGATAAAAACTTTCGTGCTTTGCCTAGCTACCTTCATGCACTACAACAATTAAACCATGGCACGGTTGTGCAATGGTTATTTCATCCCAATGGGCCACGTGATGGGGAAGTGTTTGTCTTCAAGTATGTTTTTTGGGCCTTCCACCCGAATATTGAAGTTTTCTATTACTGCAATCCAGTGATATCTATAGATACCACCCATCTGAATAGACTCTACAAGGGGAAAATATTGATAGTCGTTTCAAAAAATGCCAACAATATGATATTGCCGGTGGCGTACGCCCTCGTTGGTGAAGAGACCAACGATAGCTAGAAGTGGTTTCTTCAGCAGTTCCATGAGAATGTTCAAGACCCCCGACAACGCAAGCTTTGTGTCATATCAGATTGACACACAAGTATATTGCACGCTATGAATAACTTGGAAGCCTAGAAAGAACCCCATGCCCACCACTGATTTTGCCTAAGACACGTTAGAAGCAACTTTGCGAGCAAGTTCAAGAGCGTAACCCTGAAAAGAATATGTTGGACGAATGGGAGCACAACACATGAGGCAAAGTATGAACGTCTAATGAGGGAACTTGAAGCAACAAACAAAGCAGTGTCGCAGTACCTAAAACAAATCAATAAAATCAAGTGGACGCTCCTTTATGACAGGGGCATTCGTTGATGGGGTAACCTCACCACCAACATATCAGAATGCATGAATAACGTGTTATGTGGTGCCAGGATGCTCCCAATACAGGCTTTAATCGAGTATACTTTTAAGAGGGACGTTGATCAGTACGCTAAGAACTAAAACACCGCTCTTAGTTGCTTGACAAACTTTCTAGAACGCATGTGGAATGTTTTCCGTCAACGTGAGATTCTTGCACGAGAACACCGAGTGTATCCTTATTCTGCCAGAGACAAGCGATATATGGTGGAGACTAGGCTTCAAACATCTGATGAAACTGGTAGCTATTACTACACGGCTGAATATAAAGAGAAAACCTGCACGAGTGGAAGGTGGCAAAATTACCGGTTCCCATGTAGCCATGCTCTGGCTGTTTGACATCACCTAAAACAGGAGCATAAAGAAACTGCTAGTCAGCGGTTCTATTCAGAGATCTATCGTGCACAATACAATGGTGATTTTAACCCAGTGCCGCCAAAGAGTACATGGCAGTATGCCGGGTGGGTGATGGTTGCGGATCCAGAGCGGTTTACTGTCAAACGAGGCAGGCGTCATGTAAGAAGAATGTTTAACGAGATGGATATCAACTATCCCGGGGAAGGGACGAGACGCAGGTGTTCGAGTTGTAAGCAGACGGGTCACATGGTAAACAGGTGTCCAAGCCGACACAATTAAAAGTTTCTAATGTAATACGATTTATGTATCATGAATTCATGATTCCCGGTGTTGACTATTTGTGCTAGTTAAGTTGATTATATAAGTTTTTTTCTACTTGCAATTATTTTCTACCCTATAAATACAATCATCTATCAAACACAAACGCAAAAGACATATTTAAGTATTTATATTAATTGTTTAACTGTACATTAAAACCCACCATACATATTTAATAAAAAGATTTGATTATATGAATTTTATGCATATTATTAAACACAAACTCATCATATAAGTTAGTTATATATACATGTGTGTATACAATAATCATGAGTTTTATGCATATTATCAAACATAAACCAATAAGATATTTATTTAGAAAAAAACACTGCATTATACATGTGTATATATTATACTAGAGTTTAAAAAAATAAGTTTGTGGGAGAGACCGCTCCTCACACAAGCGCCTCCCTCACATTGTCCTAGAATTTTAAAAAAAATAAAAAAAAACTTTGTGAGAGAGACCGTTTTTCACACAAAAGGCTCCCTCACATTACTATTGTGAGAGCGACCGCTCCTGTGAGGAGTGGCTCCTCTCACACACCCACATCTTCTTCCTATTGTATACATATACATGTAATATAACCTGCAATAATATATAAACGTGTTCTTCTTCTTCAGTACATATATAAACATATTCTCTATAATAATATATAAACGTGTTCTTCTTCTACAATTTGGAGTGTCACATTAAAGCCAACCATTAAAAAAGCCATCTTCTTTTATTTGTTGTTTATTTTTAAGTGTTGCACAACATTGATTAAAGTTAGTATAGTCTGATTCAGTTTTGGAGGATAAAGAGTAAAGTTGATGGATGCTTATAAATATCTTGTCATTTAAAAAAAATAGGTGACTTAATGGAGTGGTCAAAACCTATAAAGCTACAATAATAAATTCGATAGACTAGTCATTCATTTATTTGTTTTTTTTAGTGGTCATTCATTGATGGATGATTAAAATTGCTTTTTTTCTCTTTGAATTGTATTATTAAAGTTGTTTTGAAGATCGTTGATGGATGTTGAGAAGAGAGTACATGGACGGAGTAAATTAACAGTGGTTTGATGGTAATTTGGAAATGAAGAGAGACCACCCCTACCAAGAGGGGTCGCCCTTGAATAATTTAACATGTAACGAAGATCGCTCATGCCACCAACAGTATCCTTCTGAGGCGACTGCTGCTACCAAGATCAGTTTACCAATTTCCATCATTCATTTTTAACATGTCCATTTTCACTTTTTTTTTTCTAAAGATACCATTTAAAAAAAATTTCATTGATAAGGTAACATATTAGAATAAGTAAAATTACCCATACCTATCACCTTCTTTTCAATATATACTGGACTGTTGAAATATAAATATGTTTCTAATCACTGTATTAGTCCCTTATCTTTGTAAATTACTATGACCACACATTCTAGCTGGAACAGGTCAAAATGCAAATAACTCGATCAAACAATTGTAATGAATTCCACGTTTTACTTCGAATCCGTACTTGTGAAACAAGACATGAAACTAAAACAAGGTAGCATCAAAAAATGATGTATTAGTACCATGTATTTGGAAAATAGACCAGAGAATCACAAGTTTAAGCTGGTCGTAACTCGGTGTTTGTAATTTGTAGACGAATATCAAGTATCAAAAATTGGAACATAAGGCAGGCAGAGGCTTAAAGGTGAACGTGAGGAAAAACTGTGACGTCTCATATTTGACTAGAGTCCCTGCCAAAGATGAAGCGCCTCATCCAGTCTGAAACAACCAACGACCTGGTACGCCAACTTACTTGCTTGCTGATATAATCCAAACACCAAAACAAACTCGTTAAGTATGAAATCAGTTTTCGTTAGACTGTGCATAAGCAATCATACAATGTAGTAAAAGAGAAAAAGAGTGGGTTATGACAACCACATAAACAGTTGTACTTATTGTTTAAGTTAAACGACAAAAGACAATTATGATTATGAAAATAGCATCTCGCATGCACTATGAACAAGTGCTTATGGAAACTTATCAATGCTGTTTTGAAGATTTAATGCAAAAGAGAATGAAGAAAGGTTACATGTTCGTAACCATGCCTCCTTAAATAACAAATATACAATCAGGTCGATACCAAGTGTTTATGGGTCAATCTACATACCTCGCATAAACTGAGTACCATAGCCACTGCGAACTGTGTCCTATAGAAACCCAATCACCAGGAAGTTGTGCAGCTGTTTGCTCTCCTCCCAATGGAGCAAATTGGCCTAAATGCTTGTATCTACAACCAACCAACCAATCATGTCTCAGTATGCTAACATTTATTTCAAGTTTTTGTGTTTTTATAGAGATACCTGAAAGGACGAAAACGATGCCTTCCTGTCTCCCGAAAACGTATGGGACCTTCAGGTTGTTTCTCACATTTTTCCATGCGGTTGAAACAATCAGCAAGGTAGGAGCCCTGCTGCGCTGCAACCTGCGCATCACCAAGCATCATGCATAAGAATACTAATTGATTTGGATGAGTAAATGTGGTGGTGCGCGTACACAAGTACTTACCTGGGCGGTGGCCGGGAGATTCTTCACCTGAGAATCGACCTGAGACAAAGCTGATTTAAATTCATCAATATTGACTTCTTTTGCAGCATCACCATTTACTAAATCAACAAGACTGCTCATATTCTTGTTCTTCAGATAGAGTTGCACTTGAGGATACCGATCGCATATGTCATCAACTGTTTCTTTGAACTCTTTAACAGCCAGTGTTCCAGACTTATCCTTATCAGCCTTTTCAAATATTGAGTAAATATCTTCCTGCCAATTAATCATTCGAAGTCAACCCTCTTTTCTTATACACTGAATTGAAGTTAAACATACACAGATATACATATAATGTTGATGTAAAAGACTGAATGTACCATAACTCGACGTTGGTTTATTGTGGCACAATCTCCTAATGCATATATGTTGTTGGTCCCTTCAACTCGAAGCCATTCATCAGTAGCTAAAACACGCCGATTCCCCTATGGAAGAAAAAAATGTATTATTCAACACTTAAAGCCAATATACGAAAATAATAGCTTAAAATAACATATACCTGCCCGATTTCCTTCATAAAATCAGCCACCACAGGACGAGTGGCAATACCCGTTGACCACACCGCCATCCCATAGGGTATAGTTGAGACTTCCCCAGTTTTGATCTCTTTTGTTGAAATTTCTTTATCTGAGACCTTAACCACCATTGATCCTGTTTTCAAATCTATACCATCTCTGAAGAACTTTTCTTCAGCGAAAGTGGTAATTCTTTTGTCAAACCTGCAAGAAAAACACCATTTGTAAGCACATACACACCAAAGAATCAAGACTCATTCTTCTAGAGGTGTGCTGATATTGATAACTACTGTTTGTTTAATGAGTTTATTTGGTCCACTAAAAATTGTAAGTCAAACAGGTCACTCTTATTAAAGTTACCCAAATCAGTGCCTAACACCATCACAACTGATGGCACTGTCAGTTCTACCACAACGTACAGATGTCACCACTAGTCGCCATATAAACAGATGCAGGTGAAACCTATTTTGATACTTTTTAGGCAACTTGTTCCAGTCAACTGAACAACTCATTTTGACCTTAACAAGTTTGATGCGACTGTATCAGCAAGCTTAAATAGCTAAAACGGCCATAGTATTTGACCCAAAGAAGAAAATTACATGTTCAGAATATGGTTAGTTGCCTCCAGAAGTGAAATTTTGACAAAGTCTTTAACAGCTGGGTACAATTTGACCAAATCCTCTGATACAAAATCATGAAGCTCAGCAGCAAACTCTACACCAGTTGGACCACCACCCACAACAACAAACTGAAGCATTCTTTTCCTCTCATCATCACTCATACTAGGAAGGCTCGCCTTTTCAAAGCAATCGATTATTTTCCTGCGAATCTTTTGAGCATCTTCCACTTCCTGCATTTGAGTTTACCTTAAATCATTAGGAATTTATAACTATTTTTACATACATAAGTGTCTAGTTTCGAGATTAGGTTACCTTCAAGTAGAGACAGTTTTCTTCCACACCAGGAGTGTTAAATGTATTAACTCGGGCACCCATGGCAACAACCAGATAATCAAAGTCAACAGCAAACTCTTCTTTCTCACCTTTAATTGACCGGCAATACACTTTTTTATTCTTTGCATCTATCTTAAAACATTCAGCTTCAGAATAGTCAATGTTTACGTTCTTCTGTTACAAGTCAAATAAACACACATTCATCAGTAACCAGTTGCAAATGCCAATTGTCTTTAGCTAGTATGTGAATATTGATACTTTAATTAACATACATTTGTCCTAAACAGAGTAATAGTTACCTTTTTGACAATGTTGCGAATTGGTTCCACAACACTACGCGCTTCAACAGTACCAACTGTTACACTTGGTAGCAACGGTGTAAAGGCAAAGTAATTCCTTGGTGATATCACCTGGACATCATAAGACGAGTTCTTAAGATTTCTCAAGAAACTTGTTCCTGCCCAGCCAGTTCCAAGCACCACGACCTTCTTTTTCTGGTTAACCACATCGTTATAACTTTCACCAGTTGCCACTGAATAAGCCACATAACTTCCACCACTAGAGGCGGAAACCAGTAATTAGTTCATGTACTAGACCATGAGATAAATAAAATAGTTAGACATACCAACTATACAAAACCTAGCTACATCTGCCATAACAATAAATTGGAGAAGATATGCATGGCATGTGGTAACTATGATTGTGGAATTTAAAAACAAATAGTCAACTTAACTTCAAATCGTTGTATCTAATTTTCAAACTATTCTGTTTCTTCAAAAACCATTCACATGTTCCTGTTTTCATTATTATCTTTACTCTCAATTGTTCCTTCTAAACGTCGCAGAAAATTGGCTACTAGTGAAGTCAAGAATACGTACCAAATTTCATCAAACCAATCGACTTTGCACGTGTAAAAACCACGAAAATCAGTATATTCTGTATCCAACTTTTTTCCAAAACATATATATCAGACATCAACCTAAAGTAACCACATGCATGCAATATCAAATCAAACTCAACACAAACTAACTAGAAAATTGAATTGATAACCAAGTATACAAAGCTATCACATTAAATCTGCATTCAGTATAATTAAGTACACAAAACTCTCAAGCAAAACAAACACCTTATGAATAAAGTTAAAACACAACCAAAATGATAACAACACCTGCATTATGCCGTACCTGATGGCGCAAACAACTACAACTTTCGAAAGCCTCGGATACTCACGAAACGTCCTAGAAAACATCTCACGCAAATTCAAACTCCTCATTCTCTCCGCTTCAAAACTTAAAAACAAAAACTATCGATCAGAATTATTCAGATCTAGTCACCGTGCATGCTTTAAGCAACAAATAAACAAAATAAACAATGTCACTAACATAATCAGAGTATTATAACAATCAATTAACACAAATACAGCAACACAAAGTTCGTTATGCAAATCGACATTAGTAGATACATTATTCTACTTACATACTCGTAAAACGCAGAATTGAAACGGCACCTCTCCTGTAAGAGAAGAAAAATGAAACAAACAGTTAGTAAACAACGATCAATGAAGATTGAAGAGATTGATTTAACATGCAGAACATTATGAAATCAAATCGATATGAATGAAAAGAAGTATAGTAGGGTTGAAGAAGCAGTTACTTTTTTAGAATGATAATGAGAGAGAACAAGAAAATGGGAGATGGTTTTGTGTGAGTGGAGGCGCTTAATTATTATTAGTTTGTTTATTAGTAAAAAAAAGTAGGGTATTGGACTGGACAATGCGTTGCCTTGGAGAGAAAGTTTTCGCTTTTTATACATAGTGTGAAATAATGACTTTTACACGTAACATGTATGAATATTTTTTTTTATTTTAATGTGACGTTACTATTGAGTGAAAAGTAGACATGTCTTTTCTATGACAACATGTGACAATTTGTTTAGACAACATGTAGATTTATATAACTTAAGAAATTTGTTTAGACGCTAGATATTGGTGATATAAGTTCATGAAAAATAATCATACATTGACATTGTTTATGAGCTATTTAAAAGGCCAATAACATTTATGTTATGAAAACACAATACAACAAAAAAGTGTAGTGTGCGAATCAGACTCGATAAAGTTTGATAAATCATTTTTTTTAAAGTTAATTTAAGGTGGATAACTGGATTAAGAATGATCTTTTTTAATCATCAATTGAATCATTTTTTGCAACCAATGATTATGTTTTATTAACAATACGATCCTTGATCAACTTATTTTCTTTTTCGTATTTGTGAATATGTCTAGTTACTTGTACGACTTAGATGTTTTTTATTGCTTTGAAAAGTGATTTGATTGATGAGATTTAATTATAAGATACTTATGAGATCGATGAGAATGATATTAAAATATATCTCTGTAGCTCGCATTGATTCATAAGCGAGACCACCTTACTCATATTGCCATCTAGAAAATCTTCTAATTATTTTAGAGCAACTAGACACTAGAAAAGAGATTATTTACAAGAAATAATTCGGTTCAGATGTAGGATATCATTCCGTAATTTTTCACAACTCAATCATAGATGATGGAATCATCAAATATTTGACGTTTTCAAACTCTGTTTATAACTCTTTAGAAACATTGAAAACAAAGAGAAGATCACCGCTTAGAGGAATTCATGAGCATTTGTCAAATAACGTCAATATCAACGATGACTCATCATTTCAATGAATAATTTTTTGAACAAACGAAGAATGTGGAAACACTTACTTAAAATCTCACTTGTCAGATTCAATTTAAAATGCATTTATAAAATAGTTAATATATTATTAATATAATAATAATAATAATAATAAAAATTAGTTCGGTGCCGTTAATCCGGTTAAATCATACAACAAAATCGAGTTTTCCCAAGCGACATTTTTAGAATATTCCTACTTAAAAATTTAAGTTCCATTTTTTAACCTTAAACTTGTTGCAAGTGGTTTTTTATAAATACCGATTAATCTTGTTAAACGTGTCATGTCAAATCATCCATGGTATTGTATCTAATCGTGCTAAATATAAGCCGTTTATTACACAATAAATCTCATGTTTAGCGTGTTAACAATAAAATTTAAAATGGAAGACATCAAAAGAGTCATAAAACACAATTTGCTTTCACATTAGATTTTCTTATAGAATTTTCACCACAGATTACTGAAATGCTTCATAGATTACTAAAAACTACATTCGCGGATAGAGTCGATTTTGCTCGAGCCAAGCAATGGAAGCTACATTCTTCATAGATTCATCTTGTCAAGATCATCAAAATATGGATGTTCCATTGCTTTCCTAGCTGATATCCTTTTTCCTGGTTCATACTGCAACATTTTCTGCACAAATTTACACAACAAAGTTCAGTTTATCTTTCTGAGCTTTCAAAATATATTCAAATTATTATTTACCAAAAGGAGATCAAGTCCATCTTGATCCAAATTCGGCACAGCAGTTGAAAGCGGCTTTGGTTTCCATTGGGGATACTCATGCCAGTCCTTGAGCTTGCTCACTCCGGGCCATACTTCTTCATTCGGAGTACCCAATAACCTGAATGAATGCCCAAACAAAACAATAATCAAGATTTCATGTTATGTATGTTAAACAATGAGAAATGATTTGCCCATATTGAATTATGGACCTGAAAATATGCAGCAACTGTTGCAGCTCTGAATCTCCAGCAAAAATGGCGCTTTTTGTGACAAGTTCAGCTATAAATTTAAAGAACAAACCACCTTGATCAGGCACAAATAATACCATTAACAATCACAAACAATGAGAATGAAGAGAAGTGTACCAAAAATGCAGCCAACAGACCACATATCAACGGCTGTCGAGTAATGGGTGGAACCCAAAAGGACCTCAGGAGCCCTGTACCAAAGGGTCAAAATCTGCAGTGACGAAAGTTAACACAAACCGTCAATTAACTGCATACGAAAGATTATGAGTTAAATGCAGCAGGCGATATTCGGTTAATAAGGTTTTACCTCATGGGTATACTTCTTAATTGGTATTTGAAAAGCTCTAGCTAGTCCAAGATCGGCTATTTTAAGCGTCAACGTCTTTCGGTCCATCAAAAGATTGTGAGGTTTAAGATCCCTGTGCAGTACACCATGAGCATGACAGAAAGCAACACCTTCACACAGTTGGTACATCAAGCTCTGCATCAAACACCATAAACAATTATGAGTATAACAAGTTTATTGCAGGAAGAACAAAAGAAGGAAGATGTAAATGTTGGAATAATTTTTACCTTGATGACTTTGGGTGGAATGTTTTCACCCGTTTGACGATATGATCTGATGAATTTCTTCAAATCCGTTTCCATATACTCGAACACCAGGTACAGAACTGTCTTCCCATCTTTGTTAATACCTTGCTTCACATCCATCAGCCTGTTTGATGTTGTTAACAATCAGTCAAATCTTAATCATCATAATTTCAATTGAACATGATTACATATTTAAGCAAAGACATGAAAACACTAGTTTAAACTTTAAACGCTAAGTCTGGCATCTTCAACATGATCACAAAAATACAAAGAAATAATTTGTGTGCAAACAAACTGAAGCATAAATCATCACAAAATCGAAAAATAAACAGAAAACACCAACTAACATACACTCATTCAATCCCTAAATCTGTATGTAAACAAATTGAAGCATAATTCATCGCGAAATCAAACCCTAAATCTGTATGTAAGCACAATCAAACTTAAATCAACTTAAATCATCCGGAAATCGAAACTTAGATCGGAAAAAAACTGACTTATAAACCCTAAATTTCCATAAGAAGAATCAAAACCATTTCAACTGAACATGATTGCAACAATATCGCAGCAGATTTAAGCAATTGCAGATTTATCAAACCAAAATCAATCAAAACCACTTCAACTGAACATGATTACAACAATATCACAACAGATTTAAGCACAAACACAAAATCGCTACTTCAAACCCTAGATCTGAACCTTCAATAAACAAACCGAAGCATAAATCATCTCGAAACCAAAACAAACTCATTCAATCACCAGCCAGAGTAACAAAACCCTAACTAGTTAAAATGGACAAAAAAAGTATTGAGATTGAAGACATACTTGACGACATGAGGATCACGAGAGCACATACGCAAGATGGAGATTTCTCGCATAGTAGTAGGCGGGACGCCTTCTTCGTCTTCGTGAAGTTTAGTTTTCTTAAGAGCAACGATTTTGCCGGTGGCTCTTTCTCTGGCTTTGTAGACTTTGCCGTAAGTTCCTTCTCCGACCTTTTCGAGCTTCTCGAACGCCTCCATTGCTGTCTTTGTTGTCTCCATTTGAAGTTTGTGGTTGTAGAAAAATGATTAGGGTTTGAAATGAAGTTGAAAGTGATGGGGTTTATAAACTTATAAAGCCGTTTATGAAGAAGACGCTCTATAGTTGTGTAACGGTAACTTTTTCGAAATTTGAATTTGCAAGAGTTTTTTAATTTGATGGTGTTTTAACTTTTAAATAAAAAGTTACTCTTGATGTTTTACTTATGATCCGCACCAAGTAATTAGATTATGTGTTGATGAGCATCATATCAATTGATTTTTCAAGTGGCTAGTGGTGTTATCACATGAAGTCTTTGGAGAATGAGTTTCCTAAAATATTAAGTAGGTCAGGTTATCATTGTTTTCTACATTTATAAGTAATAAATAATCTTTTACCGATGGATTATGGATTATGGATTACTCAATGCCTAGGATTAGATAGTATTCATTGTTCGTTAAAAAATGATTTTGCATGTATATGTTTAAGTAAAATAATGAATGGGAGTTAATATGGATTTGGGTACTTGAGTTTTGAGGATTTCTCAATTTCGGTACCAACGTTTAATTTGTCTTGGTTGTTGCCCTGCGTTTTCAATTTCTTTTCCGTTTCAGTCGATTTGATTAATGGAGTTAAATTTTTTTTGTTAAATTTCTATGAAATACAAAAATAGTATTGGTACTAAAAATATTAGGGATATTGGATTTTAATAATTCGAATTTTTGTATATTGGCCGATATTACTTTCAACATAAAAAATTTCATGTGGCAATCCCAACTTGTAACTTATTTTCCTACAATGATCCACCGTTAAACTTAACTTAACACCGTTAATTTTTTTCGAAATTAATGACCGATGTTTTTGGGCTTTTGAACGGCATGACGATACGAGTTTAATGATGTAATATTTACCTTGAGACGTTGGTGCCCAAATAGAAAAAGTTACCTTGAGACGTTGGTGCCCTAAAAATTACATCACTTACGGCAATTATCAAGACAAACTAAACGTTGGTGTCCAAATAGAAAAAAAATTTAAAACTCAAATACTACTTATAACATTCATGGAATTTCTAATTAATTAGTAGTTTTAAAACTTCTCCTGAACTTATTATTAGGCCTAGCAATACAGACTCATGTTGATAGTTTTGGGTCACATTAAAGTTTCATTTTTTGTGATCGGTGTCCGTAGATATTTTGGTTGGTTATAATATGCCTCATCTTGGTGTTAAAAAAAGTTGTAGGTTAGGCAAGTGGTTTTTTTCAACTAAGATGATTTCTTTTTATTGGGGAATCAAGATGAGGTTAAAAAAAGTTATAGGTTAGGCAAGTGGTTTTTTTCAACTAGGATAATTATTTTATTGGGGAATCAAGATGATTGTGTGAGTTAGTGATCCGTGAATGATTCATATGTGACATGTGCGTTTCAATCATTTGGTCATTTTTCTTGAAGTTATGGATTTGGTCAACACGAACTCTAACCTATTATATTTTTTAACAATTAAGTGTGAAGCGTTAATCTTAACTCCCATCTTCTCATGTAAAGTAAAGGATGTTTTATTTTTTTAAAAGTTTACAGATAAAGATTATCTAATGTATTTTATATTCCTCTTATACAAATTGTTTAGCTTAATTTAGTGGGTAAGCATTTTAAGTTTGAACTTGAAGACCCAACCAATCCTAACAATCATTGTTTTTTTACTGTCTTCACATAAATGAGATCAATCAGAATTAGTTTGATCGTGCTTGTACGACTTTATACGACTGTTAAGAGCATCCCTCATAGTTGTCGTATGGCGTTTGCCCAAGCATTAGATGTTGCTCTAGGTAAGGTGTTAGCTAGGCCAGAGTCAATTGAGCCATGGGTGAGACTTTTGTTGTTACCACGTTGCACGTTGCGAGTTTTCAGGCCTTCTAACCGTCAGGAGCGTAGGTCTGGCAATAGAAAGTCCTTACAATGTCAAAGTATTCAGCGGTCGCTAGCCGCTTGGGGTAGTAGCGATGGTTTTGCTGAGCTCATTTCATCACTTTTTGCTCAAACCTTTGGGGCGACCTCGTGTCGTGACGAGCTTGGTCTTGGGTCCGATTCTTCTAAAGTAAGCTCCAATGTCAAACAATGTTTACGGAAAGTTGCCGATGGGCATTTCACTGCTGCGGTTAAAGTGTTGTGCTCTTCTGGGGTTGCGCCATTTGATAAAAACACTGTGAAGGCATTAGTGGCTAAACATCCCACACGGCCCCCTCCGACTATGCCTGTTTCCTTGTTGTCTGAGCCTGCTCTTGTTGTTGATGCTGATAGTGTGCTTAGTTGTATTAAATCTTTCCCCAAGGGGACTTCTTGTGGGAGGGATGGTTTGAGGGCCCAACACATTTTGGATGCCTTTTGTGGAGAGGGGTCTGCGATTGCCGGTGGCTTGCTTAAAGGTATTTCTGGGGTAGTTAATCTTTGTTTAGGAGGGAGGTGTCCTGTGACTCTGGCAGAGTTTGTTGCATCTGCCCCCCTTACGCCGCTACTCAAACCTGACAATGGAATTAGACCTATTGCCGTGGGTGCAATTTGGCGGCGGCTTGTCTCTAAGGTGGCCATGAGGGGTGTTGGGAAAGAGATGACTAAATACCTTGGTGACTATCAATTTGGGGTGGGAGTTCCAAGTGGGGCTGAGGCTATACTTCATAGCGCGAATAGGTTTTTGAATGAGTTTCACTCGGATGGCTCGTTGGCTATGCTTACGGTTGA
>JAOYNQ010000001.1:1449649-1462436 GCA_026259685.1 Tagetes patula
GCATTGTTTTTCTTTAGAATTGGGTTTAGCAAGCATTTAAAAGCATTTTTTAAATTGAGTTAGAAACTTTTAATAGCATTTCAGCTTAGAAATTGGCGGTTGATGCTGGATTGATTGTAGATGGTTTGAAAGTTTTTTTTTTTAATATTTGATGATTATGAGAAGGAAATAGAAGGTGTTGTGTATTGGCACACTTGAACTGTATCTAAAAAGATTGTGGGGATTGTTTTTATTTTGGTGGATATGTTGGTTTTTGGCATGATGGATTTAATATGTAAAACTGGGGTTATTATAAACCTTCATTTAATAACAAACATTTTGGATTACAATTTCCAAGTAGATGATTTATGCAAGGACTAAATCGTAACCCACCAATTCTGTCCATATGAGATTATGAGGCTTGGATGACAGCGGGAGTATTTTTATACCGTGGGACGGTTACGTTGAGGCCATGATGACAAAGATATAATAAATGTTTTCCATGGCAAAATTTGCAGCCAGCACATTAGTCTTATCTAAGCCTAAGTGTTTATGTATTCAACATCAAAGATTGACTATAGTTATTAGGAAATGAAATAAAAAAAAGTCTCGCGTAACGCGCAAGACAAAAGAATAAATCTAGTTTAAATTAAATAAAAGGACAACAACCAAAATTTGGCATATTAAATACTTTAAAGTAAATTACATTTTTTATCCTTTATGTTTATATCAAATTTCAGATTTCGTCCTTCAACTAAGGAAATAACAAAAAACATCCTTTATGTAGTTAGTTTGTAAAACTTTACGTCCTTTAGCCTAACAAAAGTTACTTTTGTTATTAACTTTTTCGGAAATGACAGATGTGCACTTGTTATTATAAAAACTAAAAATAAAGCTAATAGCTTAATATGGCCACTCAAAGTCACTATTTCTTAATAACGCTTGTTTGGTCGAAACATAAACCCAACATCATCGTTCCACCCCCGCCTCCAACTCACCCTGATTTCAAATGATCAATTTCACCGGCAACCTAAACTTGTGTGGGAAGCCATTAACTAAAATATGCGCACTTCCTTTATCACATTCATTTCCGCCTAATGTTTCTCTGGACGATTCTGCCACTGTCGGAGAGTTGGATAATCAAAGTGGTCAGAGGTCAACTATTGAAAAAAACTATTGAAAAAATAGTCATTTTGGTCATAGATTTAAATGCAATGATGATACTTAGCGGAATCCGAATTTGTAGGTGGAACTTAGGAAGAATTATTAGAATCCAAATCGCATGTGACAATAATTAAATAACAATTACATGATCAAAGTGAAAGATGACGAAGCAATTAAATGTTACGATATAGTAGATGGAGAACACATAGATGGAAATGGAGACGTTATTGAAGACATTGGCGTAATACTAGATATAAGCAGTATGAGCAAAGGGTATAAAGCATTGGTGAGCGGTTGTGGAGTTACGAGATCAAAGGCGGAGACTGCCCAATCTCGACAATACACCAAAGACTGGTTGTTTTTGGGGTTTTAATTTCTTTGTTTTTAATCAATAACATTATCATTGCTTGGCCGGTCTGAGGTCTGATTTAGTGTTTGTGGAGAAGGGTAAGATCGAGTGTGCTAATTAGAGTAAAACAACTAACAGAAAGTTTAACAAAAGTTAGTGAAAATGACCCAAAGTGTTAAAAAACTAATTACATAAAGGATTTTTTTGTTATTTTTTTAGTTTAAGGACCAAACTTAAAATTTAATATAAACATAAAGAACAAAAAAACGTAATTTACTCTGAATTTTAAAATTACAAGTACTAACATCAAAGTTATAACGAAAATAACATCCAACATAATATACATCTTTTAATACATACCTATAAATAATAGCTAGCTAGCAACAATACAAAATACAACTTTAAATGCACAACGTACAAATCAAACTTATTATTGAGAATCATAAGTCATAACCACGAAGTTAAAGAGATCCATATACGTACATTACAAACCAAAAGTAATTTTACCATATATACAGGTACGTACATCGTCAATCCACCTTTTTTATTTTCATACTTATATATTTTGTCCAATATATAACCGTGTAACAAACACACACATAAAATGAATACACTTTTAATTAGGACTTAAAAAACTAACCAGACATGCTTCCCTTGAATGCAAAGATGGCTAAAATGAAGCCATTATCATGTGTGCTGACTCAATCTAGTCCACAGTATGTAGTTGCATGTCCTGACATTCAAATTGCACGCCAAAATCTTTCAGCATCGGCACGTCTTGTAGACGCAGTTTCTTTAACTTTAACCATGTCGCGTTGCGGCGGTTGATGTCTGTACAAAATGTTTTCATCTTCTCACATGACCTGATTTCAATGACTTGGATGCATGCCAATTGCAAACCTGAAGATATCAGGTACTCAAGCATCGCGCAGTTTTCCACTTTTAGCGTTTCAAGATTGATATTTTCGTTATTTTTGGTAACGAAATTCTTCAAACTTGCCGCGCCAGATATACATAACGTCTTCAAACCTTTAGGAATTTCAAATTGGTCTTCGAGTTGCTTCACTTTCCGACACTCCCATATTTTTAAACTTTGTAAAGATTCTGGAAACTCGCATTCGGATTCAAATATCATATCACAGTATCTAACTTCAAGAAGTTCGAGATTCTTTGGCAGCCAAGATGATGAAAACATGGGACAGTTTTCTATATACAAACTCTTCAGTGTATCAAGGCCTCGAGACGGTTGATTCTCGCCATAAATACTTTTCAACTGAATGTTGTTACAAAGTCCCAAACTCACCAAGGGAATATTTAATCCTGGATTGTTATTTCCTTCTTTCTGATCTTCAAAAATGGTAACCATTTCGTTACATCTTTCGATCCAACATCCCTTTAGGTTATTGAACGTAGAGGGATCGAAACAAGATTGAAAGCCCTTGAGCTTATAATCAATCAAAAGTAGGGAGTCAATATCATTAACGATATTCTCGATACCCTTCGGGAACTGGTTGAATCCGCGAATCTGCAATGACTTGTTTGCCGTGTGGTGATATGCAAATCCATAGTTTTGAAGATACACATCTTGAAAGACAAGTTCATGTCTCTGAAGATATGTGTCCCATGTTTCACTTCCAACCTTGGCAGGAACTGCACATAGATGATACGATTGTTGCGTAAAATCACTCTTCTTTACAAATTGATTGGTATTGAGAAACACTGGAGATTTATCAGTATCTGAGAGTTGACATATGTTCCATTGCTCCGGTTCTGTTGAACATGCTATGTCCGGATACTCGATGTAATCAAGATGAGGGTATGTATAGATGGCATCATCAGGTTTTTGTTTCATTGAACAATCTTTGAGCATGAGCTTTTGAAGGTTTGTGTAATCAAAGATTGGAAAGATTTCAATAGTCGATCGTGAAAGATCCAACACTTGAATCTTGATATTCGGATAATCAAGTTGAGTTTTTGATGAGAACAAGCAACCCGCGAGAAAAAGACTAGTGAGGTTTGTGAGCTTTGACATGGACGGCAATTCTTTGATCGATGTATCCGAAAGGTCTAGGACTCTTAAGTTGCTTGCATCCTTCACGAAATCAACCCCATTCGGTTTCAATGATGTAATACCCGAAAGATTTAGTTCCTCAAGATGTAAAAACTGCCCGTTTAGTTCCTCGAGATTCTTCAAAGATTTGCAATTCTTGAGTAAAAGTTGCCGAAGATTGCATTGATTCGGAAGGGACGGGAGAGACACGATCATTGTATCTGAAAAATCCATCTTTTGAAGCTGCGTCATTGACTCGAAAGATTTGGTTTCAATATTTTGTAAAGCAATGCAGTTTGAGGCATCAAGAGTGTCCAACTTTGTAGACGACTCTAGCGATGGCAAAGTAGTTAGTAAACGACAGTTCGATAGATACAGTTCTTGAAGACTGGACAGATTTGACAAAGACGGGAGACACGAAATGCTGGTTTCTGAAAGATTAAGCACTCGAAGAGATTTCATATCGTCAAAGAATTTGTCTTCTATAATGTTCAGATTGGTAGAACCAGAAAGATCAAGAACCTCAAGGTTTGTAAGGGATACAAAGCACGCGAGTCGTTGTAGCTCAAGGCAATTCTTGAGGTACAAATAGCGAGGTTTTGAAATATTAGAAGGTAAATGATCGATACCGGTTCCTGAAAGGTTTAAAGATATAAGGGAAGTTAGGCTTTGTAGAGACATGTCGTGAAATTCTTGGAAGTTCTTAGAACCCGAGAGATCAATGGTTTGGAGACTGGTTAATGACGTCAAGCCTCGCAGTCGAACTAAATCTGGACATTCACTACATAGTAAGTGAGTGAGTTCTTTTCGGTTTTTTAGCAGTGGTGTTGTTGAAACCATTGTTTTAGAAAGATTAAGGCTTTGAAGGTTATTAAATTTCAAGAAGTTTTTATCCAAAGTTTCCAAAGAGATGTTACCCGAGAGATCAACGACAATGAGGTCTACAAGCTTTGAAATGCTCTCGAGCTTTTTCAACCGACGACAATCTCTAACGATTAGCCATTGTATCTTTTCTAGACTGTAAATGGCTTGAGGCAATGTTGTGATTTGCAGCCCTGAAAGATGAAGACTTTTGAGGTTCAACATGTTCTTAAAAAACCCGGAGTTTAGCTTTCTAAGATTTCGAGCATCCGAGATTTCAAGAACCTCCAAAGCATTTAAACTGATCTTCGCCTCCGTCAAAAACTCACAACCTCTAAGAACCAAAACACGAAGCCCAGCTATCGTTTCCAACGCCTTGGGTAAAGATTGGATCGTCGGATAAAACAAACCAAAAACTTTAAGCTTCGTTTCACATTCCAAGAACCTTGTAATTACTCGGTCAGTTGCATGCGTTCCGTCCAGCAACAATGTCCAAAGAACCGGCTCATCTTTCTTCCTTCGCCTCGCTGTGGGAGTCGTTTTCAACATCCCATTACTATGCGTGATTTTTCCTACCCCTTCGTCTTCAGAGTTGATCAAAGTTGCCAAACCAAGGCTCGGGTTTTGTTCAACAGCCTGGTAGAGATCACGGTCATCTACAAGCGACTTGTCCATGAACACATAACCGCCCTCTTGCACTTTCAGCACACCATAATCAATAAGCTCCATTAGCACACCATGACCCTTTCTATACAACTTTGTCATGCTACCAGCACCCAAATACCCTTCCAAGATCCAGTAAGTAATCAACTCACTGTAATGAACACTTCCA
The DNA here is from genome assembly GCA_026259685.1 of Tagetes patula. Classification (NCBI taxonomy): domain Eukaryota; kingdom Viridiplantae; phylum Streptophyta; class Magnoliopsida; order Asterales; family Asteraceae; genus Tagetes; species Tagetes patula. Next base: position 1,454,885 of record JAOYNQ010000001.1, read on the forward strand.
GAGTCGCGATAAAAATGTTTACCGCGCCACCATAAATCTTTCAAAACACCAATTGGTATCACATTCCTTAAACTAATGTGAGGTTGTTCTCTACCTGCCAAAGACTTAGGTACCTCAAAGGCATCAAAACCTTCATTATCATTATCACCCCACTTTAATCTCGAGATCAAAAGCTTTCGAACGGTTAGATTAACACTACTTGGAGGTAAAACTTGTTCCCACACTTGCCAAAACTCTTTTTCGATTGAACTTTCGGTTTTGTCACTAACAACATCTTCCAAAACCACAAGAATTTTCTTTCCTTTAAGTGTGTCCACGATACATTTATTCAATGTTTCCGTGGTAGGAGGCGGGGGGTCATCAGCAGGAGCGCGATCATGATCATCACTATCACGTTCGCGCTTCTGTTGGTTGTTATCCGCCTCCTCAACCTCCCAGTCATCGTTTACGGGAATTAAGTCTAACTGTCGAGCAAGACTCATGGTGAGGGACTCTGGGGTGTAGTTTCTAGTCATATACACCCAGAGTGTGAAATCAAATAGCTTCTTAATTTTGGCACGGTAACATAGTTTTTTTGACATTTGTGTTTTCCCGGCTCTTGAAGATCCAAAAATGTTTATGTTCTTTTTTTCACTTTGTAGGCTTTCATATGCTTGTTGAATTATACTCGTAGTAACCTACAAGTATAAGATTTAAACCAAATAAGAATTTTAACTCGTTATATGTAAAGGCTAATTGGGTAACTTGTAAATTATATGAACATTTTGTTTATTTTCCAAATTAGTGATGCATATGATAATATTAAAGTGGGTTTTGTTTGTAGAACGCTATATATTTCAAGAAATTGGTTAATATACCATAATTATTCATTATTATGTACGGCATCAAAATAAATCATTATTTTTTCAATGTTATTTATAAGACCATGTGTATTGAGCGTATATAATGCGGGCTATTTAATGTCCTAACATGATGCCTCTTGGGGTGTTATGGGTTAAATAATGGTTCATGGTGTATCTATGTAATATATATACCAACTCAAACACAAATCAAACAAACACTCGAAAACAAAATAAGCATAACTCTACCCGCCAAATCAAACAGAATTAAACATGACAACATCTTCATCTTCCTCAAGACTATACAATCGTTTGTTAAGAAATGATGATTCGGATTCGGATGACGAGCATGAGGAGAAAGAGATGGAAGAGGTTAGTGGTGTGTTTCACTTTGCGACAGAGGCCATTTTCAATCCCTCACCTCTAGCATTGACAAGAACAAGAATCAGACCAGACCTTATGGTTGCCAACACACGATTAATTGCCGATTATTTTTATGAAGGCCTAGTGTTCAAAGATCCTAGGGTTTTTAGGCGGTGGTTCCGGATGAGTAAACCTTTATTTTTACGTTTAGCTCATGATTTGGAGGCACACGATTCATACTTCCAACAAAAACTTGATGTTAGAGGAGAGCTCGGCTTCACACGTTTAAAAAAGTTCACTTTGGCTTTACATTTGCTCGTGTATGGTACCACTACCTACACCAACGACGAGCGCCTAAAATTCTAAAAATGGGCGGAAAGGCAACGAGAGACATGCTCAAATATTTTCTAGAGGTATAATTCATAATAGATTGTTTTTCTTACTTGGTATTTTATTATACAAATTTATATATTATAACATATAATTTTTATAGGAATAATTGAGCTATACGGGAAACTATACCTACGCAAGCTACTTGGAAAGATCTACAACGTATTTATGAAGTGCACGAAGAAATTCACGGTTTTCCCGGCATGATCGGTGGCATAGACTACATGCACTGAGAATGGTCTAACAGTCCAACCGCTTGGCGTGGTCAACATACCCGTGACGATCAAAAGGTACCGACCCTCATGCTTTAAGCTGTGGCATCCTAAGATCTATGGTTTTGACATGCCTTTTTTGGTACACTCGAATCCAACAACCTTTTAGAGGAATCGTCTATTATTGAGGATGTCGTATCCGGCAACGCACCGAAGGCTTCTTTTTTTTTTTGCAAACAGCTTACCACCCGCATGGATATTATTTGGGTAATAAGATATATCCGAGTATTCAATATTCGCAAAGACGTTTAGAGAGGCCATTGATGGAAAAAAGAGTGTACTTTAACTGGGTGCAAGAATCTACAAGAAATGACATCAAACAATGAATTGGTGTTCTTAACCAGTTATGGCACTTTACTCAATTTGATCTTGGAGGATGACGACAATGAGTGTTTTCGCCATCGGGTGGGGTGTCACAATATCAACCGGATGAAAGAGTTCACAACAATTTATACATGCGTGACAACCAGGTCCATGATGCTTTAGTGGCGGATTTGATCAAACATGTTTGGTCGAATCAAACAATTCGTGATGAAGGAGGGCAATATGGAACCGGCGAGTAATATTTTAGGTTTGGTTATTATTAGTTATGTATTTTAAGTACTTTTTATTTAACAAATAAATAAAATTAGCAGTTGTGTAATGATTATGTTGGGGATTTATGGTTACAAACCTAGAGTGGCGTTATACTATAAAGACTCAATGTACTAGAAAACTTAAGAAGATATGTGGACCATTAGATCTAAAATTAAATGAAGATCAAATACTACAAAAAAATATGATGCCACAACCTTAAATAACTCTATATTTTCTTCCAGCTAAGGCGCAATTGTGTCATTACATAGATCTATAGTGTTATTTTGTTATCTAACATGTAAAAACACAACAACACAATAGACCCATTTTGTTGTGAAGTTTATCACTGTCGTTGTGCTATTTTGTTCAAATTGTTTAGCTCTAGGCTGTGAGATATATGACTTCAACGTACAAACACAAATAGATATATTGTGTTTTATATTGTGTAAGATAACATGTAAAAACACAATAGATCTATTTTGTTATAAAGTTCGCAACTGTCATTGTTTTGTTTTGTTTTAATTGTATAGTAGTGGACTGTGAGATGTTTAATTGTAACATACAAACACACTCTATTATGCTATTATATTTCTAACATGTAACAACACAATAAATTCATTTTGTTGTGAGATTTTCACTTTCATTGTGATATTTTATTATATAACATGTAAAACACAACTGTCTATTTTACTCTTAGACACATTGTGTTCTGGTGTAATCTTCATCAGGTCATTGTGTAACTTCATCAGTTCGAAAAGATTACACGATGACATGATGGATTACACAATGAGTTAAAAATGTGATCTTTTTTGTTTTTATAAAAATATTATACGTGTTTTAAAGATAAAAAACTAGTTTTTATAGTGTAATTTTTTTTATAAATAATTTCGTATGTAAAAGTTATAAACGCTTTAAAAAAATGTGCAACTTGAAATAGAGAGACTTTACCAATATTACCATTCTTTCTAATTTTTAGAGAGTGTCACATGTTATCATCTCATAGTTTTTTAGGCTTTTATATAAAATTAAGTCTTTTTAGTTGAACCTCATTCTACACACATGTTTTGTCATAAAGCCCATTGGTGACAGAACTATCACATGGCTCATAATGTCACCAACTCGAAGGGGCTTTATAACCACACATGGTCTAAGAGACTAGTTGAATTTTGATTCTTATTAATATTTTCTAAAATTCAAAAAATTGTAAACACATTTTATGTACAAAATCTACATATGAACGAGTCATGTTTTATAATAATCTAAACTTTAGTGTATTAGCTTATATTAATCCTCACTTAAAAAATTTTTGTTGTGGTAGTCTTAACTTTCATTGAGTTTTTTCTAATTGTTCATTTTTGTTTCTAAAAAAAACTTACCTGGTCATTTATGTGTCCCAGCTAGAAAATATTCGGTGGAGGAAATAATTGGACCTCCCGTGAATCGATTTCAAAGTTAACTTAGAAAGGTTCCTGTGCTTTTATGTTCATTACTAACTTAACTAGCTAGGTTAAAGTGTCGGGTCGTGTGTTGCGGCGACCGGGTCTCGCATATGTGACTTCGTTACACACGTTAATAAGAAAATTTCATGTCTCGCACATTACAGTGCCAAGTCATAATGCAAAAAATAAAACTAAGTTAGAAGCGGATGTTCAATGCCATAAATATGTCAAAGTAGAGTAGGAGAGTCAAAGTCGTAAACACATTAAAGTTTAGTTGAGGGACTAAAAGTATCAAAATGTGAAAAACCAAGAAACTAAAGAAATTAAAACTACAAGCAGATAGGGGGACTCAAACCCACGCTCAATGATCTTTAGTTCAAGTGGTTAAGGTGATGTACTCAATATTTATAAAAGAGGAGAGGTCTTAGGTTCAAGTCTCACTTAGAACAAAAATAAAAAAAATATATAAAAAATTGGATGTTCTAAGTTGGGCTAGGAGGTTTTAACACCAAAGGTGGGTTTCCTCCTGTGGAGTTGGGTGTGTGGTCCTGGTTGGGAAACGGATAGATGAACCCATTTAAAATAACACATATTATTTCCGAAACAGAGTCCTACATTTGCCGTTAAAAAAAATCTGGTAGCAAACATCACACGCTAACCAACTACTCCACATGCAACTTTGTTGTGTATACTTAAACAAAATCCTATATATCTACAAAAAAAAAGTCTGAAATTTTAAAATAAATAAAAAAATCAAAAAGTTATATGGTCCAATAAATTAGGGACACGTGGCCAGTAGTGATTGGCCGATGCCACCACCGACTTGGTCAATTACTAAGTATGTAATATGTATATTCATGAAAACATCAAAATAAGAAACAATAAGTATACACGGACATTAAAACATTAGCATAACTCACAAAGTTACTCGCGCGTTACGGCGATCCACGTTTTGCATACGATTATAACGACATATAAACAAATTTATAACGACACACATATGTGAAATAAAGATTCTAAAACAATTATATAACAAAAGCAAACAGAAAAGGTTACTCGCATAGAATTGACAAACTGGTTCCACGCGCACGACACGCAAAGAAAACACAAATGGAAGTTTAAAGATAAGAAATCAGTTGAGGAGTAAAAAATAAGAAAGGGGTAGGAAGAAATTTTTTTTAACATGAATGCGAATATGCAAACACACCGAAGGCCGGTGCACCAAGTCTTATATAAAGAAAGATTTGAAAGAAAAGTTATTAACACCTAACTGTCTTCAATTCAAAGAAAGAAAAAAATATAAATTTGCGGTCACCCAATAGCAAGGTGCCGTGTTCAATATAGCACAAAAAAAATAATTATACTTATAACGCCATTGCGTTTTAAGTGTTATATCAAAGTAAATTTAGTGCTAAGTTGTTTTAGAAGAACGGTTGATGCTACTGTCTATGACCGATGCATTCATAGGTGTAGGGATCGAGATCGAATCCTACCGATAACACCAATTAATGTTTTTTTCATTGACATTGTGGCTTTCCCATTACTGCAAAGGAAGTGGAGGCTCATCACAACTCATCCTTGCGATTCAAGTTGATCAGGGTCAAAACTCGTAAACTAATTGTTCTAAAAAAACAAGGCTCATATATACCAATGACACATAAAACCCTTAGTAATCTATATATCTTTATCATTATAGTTTTTCTTTACCCATTTACAACCACTTTAAGAGATGTATAAAAAATTATAGGATAAGCAGCAGCATTTTCTCCTTATCCGCCCACAATCACTTACGGTTACTCTTTAAAATATACAAAACTCACTTGGATGCTCTAAAACAAGACATGCTCTAAAACAATAATACTGTATATGCAAAACAACATATATAGCCTTAAAACAACACTTATAGATTAAAAAAACATTATATACATCCTTAAAAACATATACATATATACTACAAAAATCATATAGAAAATTAAAAAAAAATCATTTTAAAACATTATTAATTTGTTCAACTAAAATCATGCTCAAAATCACTAATATTTAAACACCATAAAAAATTTGGTTAAAAAAACCTAGTTTAAAAACACTATAGTACAATTATACTCGTTAGAAAGATAATAAAAATTTACTTTAGGGTGAGAGTTTTATAAAAAAAAAAAAAAAAAAAAAAGATAACAATCTGTTCAAAATTTACGAACGTTTAAAAAAATGGGAGAAGTAGCATGTGCAAGTTGTTGATGAATCTTCCTATTATACTCGTATGATTTTTAATTTAAAGCTATTTATCAAACTATCACCTTATGATATCAGCCAGCCATTAAGGTCTATATATATTTAAGAGATGAGATTCATTTCTATACTTTTGAAACTTCTACCCTTTTCAACCTAAACTCTACCAAAGTTGAATGAAAAGAACCTTAGGATCTGATGTTTCTTGTTTGTCCATTTTAGCCTCCTTCTTTGAGGTTTCCTCTCCAGCCATTTTAGCCTCTATATTTGAGGCTTCCTCTCCAGCCATTTTAGCCTCCATATTTGAGGCTTCCTCTTTGGCCATTTTAATCTCCTACAAATTGTAGAAATTAGCTTTTAACATATATACCCCTTAAAACTCATCCTATTAACATTAGATGTTACTAAGCCAAGAGCCTTGTCAAACTATAATTTTTTAAACATTAAACATATCCTGCTTCTACTTTTGAATTACATACATGTCTGAATTTGAACCCAGAACCTGCAGTTTAAGAGATAGTGTTTCTATCAAATGGGCTAGTCCCACATTTACGAGCCTTATCAAATTATAAAAAGACAAAAATGTTAATTTCTAACCACTACTAAATATTTAGTTGGCCGATGGTTAACGTCTAACAAAGCTCAATACCACTAAACTCCTGTCATTCCCAAGGGATAACAGTAGCATAGTGGTAAAGTGTTGTATTTCAAAACTATGTGATTGTGAGTTCAAAACCTATAAAGAGTATATTTAATGATTTTAAATGTAAAAAGATCTAAACTTCTATAATCAAGAGCCAAAATAAAACTTTGAAAACTAAAGAGCATTGATGTTTATGATGTATTAAAAGAAGGATTAATAAGAAAACAATAGTAAGTACCTTTGATTTTAATGTTTTGGCTTAGGTGGTTTGAATTTTTAGTGAATATGAAGAATAGAGTTTGGAGAGTATTTATAGGGGCAAAGTAAGGAGTATACATCAAGTGTTGGGGAATAACTTCTTTGCTTCATGGGGAAAAAGGAAGTAAAAAAACAAACGTAGTTGTACGAACCTCAAATATGAATCATAACTTTAAGTACTACCATGCATTAAGAGTTGTAACTTGTGTTGAAGTATTTAAAAAAGCTTAGGGATAACTTGCTATGAAAGTAATTTGGGCAATACTAAGGCTATATTTTAGGGGTCTTTTAAAACGTGAAACCGCTCAAACCGGTCATTGGTTTGGTTTTGCTGTCGGTTTATGTTTATATCAAAAACCGTTCGTAAAAAACTGAACCGGACTCTTATGAACAGTTTGTTTACGGTTTATACAAAAAAACCGGATGGACCATACGCGCACGTGTTTGTATTAGATCTCCTATATGAGTTATTGTAAGTATTAAAACATTTATTAATTTATTGGTGCTAAAAGAGGTGATAATTAATAGATCGATCATATATAT
>JAOYNQ010000001.1:1471788-1489256 GCA_026259685.1 Tagetes patula
TCAGTGTTACTGTAACTAATGGCTTGAGATCCTGGTATGTCACACGCCTAACGGATACCCCGTTTGTGGAAAATTGAAGGTGTGACATGCACTGAGATTGGGAGAGAATGGAGATGGAGATTTGGATGAATTCACTATACTAGAGTGTCAACAATGTTTTCTAAACATGAGGCATCCTCTTGTCTTTCATAAGTAGCAGTTTGTAAGGGCTATATTATACAAGCACTGGAAAGTGCTTTGTTATGTGATACACCATTGCATGTCTAGAGGGAGTGCTGGTTTTGACTCCTTTCCATCAGAAATTGCATCAATGAGGCGCATCCTATGATTAAAGAAGAAGGTATGACATGGGACATCTATGAGACAGAAGATATGAATGAATTATCTTACAAGAAAATGAGTTTAGTGGCTAGTTTTGAGAATATATACCCATATTTGACTATATACGAGATATAGCAAATGATGAGGCAGAAATGGGTGTTGATTACTTCATATCTTATTGATGAAATCCTTGATGCTTTGCTAGATGATGATGATGAGTATTTTCAGAAATATCCTTAAGAAGATGATGATCAAGATAATGGTGATGATCATGAAGATGATAATAATGATGGTAATGGTGATGAAAATGAAGAAGAAAATGATGGTGATGATAATGAACATGAAAATGATGGTGATAATGGTGATGATCAGGAAGATGAAAATGATGATGATAATGGCGATGATGAGAACAATGATGAGGATGATGATCAGCTTGCTATAGTTGTTGATGAACAAGTAGTTGTTGAGCAAGCTGAGGTTATTCTAGAAAGAATCAGGAAGCTGAAAATAATGATGTTGTGGATATTGTTGAGATTGCTAGAGATGTTGCAGTATCTGAGGCAGAGTCTGAAGCACAAGCGGATGATGATGCTGAGGTTGTTTTTGCTGAATCTATTCCATCACCTGTTGCTATCCAATCTCCTGTTATACAATCCCCGATTGTACAAACAATAGAACAACTGAGGGAGTCTTCACCTAAGGTTGTTGTTGAAAAAGAAGCTGAAATTATTGAGATTGATGATCCTGAAGATGAGTTATTTCATCTAAGGCAAATGATTGCGAACTCCACTGATGAGAATGAGAAATTGACCGCATCAAACTTGAGGAAGAAATAGAGGCTTAAAGAGCAGTGGGATACTCATGTCAAGAACACAGCAACATTCAATACCCTTTGTGCTGAATATGATGAATTGAAGCACAAGTATGATGATTTGGAAACTGACTATAATAATTTGAAGGCTCAGTATGAAATCTTAAAGAAGGGACGGAAGAAAAGGAAGCTGATTCTTCTTCGGATAAAGAGTTTGTTTCTGAGGAAAAGGAAATGGACGTTAGAATGTCTGATACTCCCAGGGATATCACTATTCGTTATACACGATCAAGGAGAACCAAAGGTACAGTTGTTACTAGTTCATCATGTATCCCTATTCCCAATGAAGCTGAGATTGTTAGTGCATCTGAAAATGCTCAGGGAAAACGAAAGCTAGACGCAGTACTGAAGATCACTGAATCATCTGTTCCGACAAAGAAAAGTAGAACCGAGGATGTTGCTTAGGTTGAGCCAATTCTGACTGAAGGAGTTGATGCTTTTGATGATGCTGATTTGTTTGTTGGTGAAGCTGGTCCTTCTATGCCAGAAGAGGAGGTTCAAACTATTGATGGCATTCCGATAGATATTACGGAAAAGTTTGCATATTTGACGAAGATGAAATGTAATAGGGTGTTTTTGGATGGATTGACAATTCCACATGGTGTTTTTGAAGGTACTAAAATCCGAGTCTCTAATTAATTTGGTCAAAATCTTTCATGCAATAGAAAAGAGAGAAAAGCGAATAATGGCTATGGATATGAGTAATCCTGAATATTATGAGTTGACTAGGAGGACAAGGATGTTGTAACCGCAAGAAATTGTTAATATGTCACTAAGTCCAGTTGTTCAGGATAAACAGAAGGAGCTAATCAAGATGTTTCCGGAACCTGCTCCAGAAGCTTATGCGGTTACTGATGAACAAAGAAGGACGTGGAATACGTCGAGGTCTGTTGGTGACTTAGTACGAAGTGTTTTGCAAAAAGGACAATCCATCTCAGAGTTGTTGGATTCGATGATTGTGCATGACAAAAACACTAAGTTTATTTGCATGAAATGTGCGATAAACATTTCGAGAAGATCACCCAGCCTGGACTTAAAGTGTTTGATGGTACTCAACAAACTAAGCCGATCCTGAAGATGTTTTATTATGAAGGGCATCACGAATTGAAGTTCATACGAAACCTTGAAGATATGGCTGAAGATGCTATAGAGATTTTTGGTACGTTCGAGTTTAAATTGTTGCATCCAAGCTATATCTATTTCATGAGGACTTATAAGATGGATAAAACGGTGGACGAAGTGTCGGAGATTGACCGCAAACATTTTGTTGCTATCATTGAGGCTACCGCATCCGCAAGGGAGCAGATTATGTTTTGGAAAGCTCTTGCATATTCTAATTTGGAGAAGATGGACATCCATAATTGTTGGTCCAGATAATCGATAATCCATGCTATGTTGATATAGATCTGATCACAAACACTTTGTTACCACTAGATCTAGTAACAAATGATTATGAAGATTGATCAAAAGCAAAGTAAACCATAACAACCCATTAAGTATTTGATTAAGAAGAGTGATTAGATGAAGATGAATTGATGTGATGCAACAAAGATATAACAAACAATTCCTTGCAATAACAATAACCGGATTCGAACTCAGATTAAAAGATAACTGTATTCAATAAAGTTTCAAGAGTTGTGTACAATGAAACCCTAATCAACTATATATACTGAAGCTAGTTTCGCAAGTAGCTTCACAAATGCAAAACTACATGCTCGCTAGATCTGTAGTGTCGCATGCAGTGTCGCATATGAATCATCAAGCAAAACATTAAACAAGCTATATAAACTAACTATTACAATGAAAGGCAAATACGAATAAACTATGACAAGGAAAACAAAAGTACAATAATTATAACGGCAAGGTGAAATACCACCCTACATGTGGTCATCAATACTCCCCCTAGGGGGTACTTCACCTGTCGGGTTTTCTGCATCATCTCCTCCCTTTGCAGCTTCAAATAGATTTCCTAATTCACGAACCTTTGCTTGAAACTTCGTCTGTTTTTGCACGCTCTTGGTGAGCTGCTTTACCTCCGACCTAATCCCACGAGCCATATTAGCTACTCTTTCGAACAAAGCAGCTCCTTCTTTGTCTCCGTTCCGGCTCCAACTTTAATCGGGTTCTCACACAAGATCTTCAAGTCGTTATCCGAGAAACCAAACACCTCCATCGGATCAAATAGTCTAAATTATGTTCCATCCTTTATACGCACAACATCCTCCCCAGTCTGATTATCGTAAAACCATTTCTCGAACTCTTGTAGTCTAGATGGACTAGGATCTGGCATCCTCAACCTTTGTACAGTCTTTATCGGCTTCAACTTCAACACGATCTTCCCTTTTATAGTAACCCAGTCTAAGTCTTTCTTCGATCTCCTCCTTTCAAGCTTATCGTATCTGAATGTCTCAAAATTATCTTTTAAACCTGCCTGAATATCATCTTCCAATAATTTTGCACGATCACTAAGATCTGCGTTGATCAGTGGTAGAACAGCCAACCGCCTCAAGTCCCATTTCGAGAATGTTTTGAAGTGTTTACGATTGCTGATATAGTTCATCCCGCCCCCTCTCCTCTTTATCATAAACTTTTTCAGCTCCAAACTGAATTTCCAGCTAAAGATTTTGTTATCGGATTCTTTAGAGGTCGTGGCATCAATATTCTGGAATAGTGGTGTCACCGACTCCGCTTCTTCCACTTTTTTAAACCAATTTGATTTATCAAGTTCCACCACATCTCCACATCTCGACATACACTAAATCTTTTTCTTCCGTTTCATAAAACTCGGGTTCAGAGTCGTAGTCAACCAACTGTTCCTCGACCTCCTCATCAACCAGTTTTACGCCATCAGTCTTAGTTTCTTCCACAATCACTTCATCTCTACCCAGAACAGTCTCAATATCGAAACAGAAGTCATCAGTAACTTTTGTTCCTTTTGCGGTTCTATTTCCTCCTACCCCACTAAACCCACCAAAATCCTTCCTATTGGTCCCCGTCTGCACCATTTCCTTCAGCGTCGGATACTTTGATATATTCACTAAATCATTTATTTCAGCTTCAGATTAAGTCTTACCCACCTTCACTTCTTTCTTGACCTCATTTAGCTCAGTCAACAATTTTTTGATCAAACACTGTTGATCGAGAACTATTTTCCTCAAATCCTGCATCTCAGTTTCCATGTGCCTTTCACGCTCCTCCATATTCATTAACTTTGTTTTCACCATCCCCAATTCATTTGCGAGCGACGTATTCAGCCCTCGATTCAGTCCTCGTCCAATCCAGTTGCAGCCTTCTTTTCTGACTTCCTTCGTAAGGTTTCGGGCAAGTGTTCTGAAACTACCGGCTGCTTACCTTTAGATTTCTTCTTCTTGATCTCAGAGTCAGACTCGGTGCGGGAGGGCGACCGATGGCGACCGATCTGCAGCCTTTCTTTTCTTCTTACCTTTAGATTTTGCAATCTCAACTTCTATTTCCTCCAATTCCTCCTCAAACGGCACCGCCTTTTCTTTAACATACTTCTTGCGTTTCTTGATCTCAGCCTCAATCACATCCCTCTGCTCCGCAAACCTCCTTTCCTCCACAATCTTCAACTTCTCAATGTACTCCCATCTTTCATCGGTGTACATCTTTCTGAATGGATACGTAATCTTTCCAGAAAAGTTATATCGGGGAGCAACACAGCCTCAGCAGTAATAACAATAGGTGAGCCGACGTCACGTTGTATTTTCAGCGTCTGCGACACAGCCTCAGCAGTAATAACAATATGCTCCCCATGACCGTTGCAGTAATCTCTCCTGGCTGCTTGTTCAAGTCATAGTTCGATGTGTTCCAAAGTCCCTAATTTGCTGCTGATCCATTACCGGATCGTGAGTGAGTGCAAAGAATATCGGAGAGCTCTTCAGCCAGCAGATGGCATCCCGAAATCCCACTAACTTCGGGTCCCTCTCATTCAAGTAAGCGACCACGTTCGATCGACGATCGAATTTTAACGGAGGAGGAGGCTTTGGAGCCATATCAATCCTGAAGCATAAACCGGAAGTGTATTAATAATTGGAAATAATAAACAGATAAATAACTATAAATTAAAACAAAAAAAATTTCAGAATGTAATTTCGCAGAATTTCGCATGCCATCAACACCAACACATGTGTTTCCGACACTACCGAGTGTGTAAGGGCAGCATAACAGGGCAGTTTCGCAAACACATGTTGAACTTTCCTTCAGTTTGCAAAATGAAACACACAGTTTCTCAAAACGCAAGAAACCAACAGTCAATAGATCAAAACACAGATCAGATCAGTATAAAACTTGAATCAAAATAGAAACGAAGGTTCGAAACATGTTAAAACACAAGTCTTACCAATCAAATGCAAACAAAAAACACTTCAAAATGATGGATTGAGGTTTTGAGAAACTAGAGTTTTAGGTTCGTTATATGAGTTGGATTTTGAAATGAATTGTGACCCAAATTGACCCAGATGCACGTTTATCAGAGGGAAACTGTAGTTTTGCAAAAACCCTAAAAATTAAAAAAAAAATTTGTAAAACATATCAAGTCAAATCTAATTAAATTACAAATATTTTAAGATAAAGTTAAACACATCCCTTGAGAATTTCAAAATGAATAGCAATACGAAAGCCCATTTGTTGAAAAATAGTAATACGAGTTTTTCACTTTGAAAGACAGATAACAGTAAATAGAATGTTTCACGAGGGAGTCAGATAATGCATTTTGAGCAACCATCTGGAGAGACATAGATTAGACAAGATTGTCAATATGTTAGTCCATTTAAACCCATGCCTTGTTCCGTTCAACAAGCAACCAGTGACGATCTTATCATGTTTAGAGTTCAATTTGAAGAAACTCAGGCAACATGGTTTCCACAGATATTCAGCAAAGTAACTTGTTTTGACATCATTGCTTATTGAGTTTAAATTATTTAGCAAGATTTTTTTATTTTAATGGACATAGATCATGACCAATTAATAATCATGGTGAATGTTTCAAGGTGAACTAGAGTTGGGTTTTGAGCATCAACAACGATCTTGATGTAGAAACATTGTGAGCATATTCTTTTCTATGAAGCGTCAAACAACGAACTTGATGTAGAAACCTTGTGAGCTTAGCATTTGTGGGTTGTAGATGATGAGCGCTCCAGGTCTAAATTTACATATAACAGAGGAGATGATCATCTAAGCATGCTGATGAGAGTTTCAGGTCTATATTTACATATAACAGAGAAGATCATCACTCCAGGTCAATGCTTCCGAATAGCAGAGGAGATAAACACGAAATAAGATTCTGAAGAGCTAACGAGAAGCATCATTCAGGGCTATGGCTAAGGGGTTTGGATTTGGGAAAAATCAAGCACGAATCAAATACTCTCAGCCCTTTTTTGTCAAAACTTATTACTTTGTGCAGGCCAAACATTTGTAAAAATGCTCCTTATTACCGAGCTCTTTTGGATTTAGTTTAGTCATAGAGTTACTGTCAAATTGTATTCGGGCAGAGCCTATTGATACATCTTTACACAAATCAACATCCTCCTTTAAGTGCTTTTCACACAGATCTGAACCCTACAAGAAACAAACACATTTACATAAGATGAGTCAAATTGTAGTTTTACTCCCCCAAAATTTCAATTTTCAGCATAAACTGAAATTTTCAACAAGTTTAAGAACATACACAATGGGATGGCAAACATTATCACAAAATATATGTAAGAAAATTAGACTTTCCCTTTTTTTTTAATAAAGTAATAAGGCGGCAAATATAAAAAATCTTTCAACCCAAAATAAATGCAGAGATCATCCACTACCAATTCACCGAAGAAAAATTAATAGGCCTTCACGAATGAGCTGCATTTGTGAAAGAAAATCAGTTAGAAATAGGAACCCAAGTCTTAACAAACTTGGGCTATTGAAAAAAGGAATTTTTGCAAAAATGATTATTAACAAATTGTTTAATTCTATTTCCTAAAGATTTATTATTTACGCTGCTTTGAACAAGGTCAGGACATTGTTTTACCATATGATTTGTCTTACCGCATCTGAAACAATGTGATTTTAAACCTGTCTTTTGGATCTTGAAAGTGGGCACATAATCCATACAGATTTCTTCATCACAGCTAGACATGTGAGAGTTTGAATCGCTGTAAAAGACATACATTTCCTTGGATTTTCCTGTTGAGACTCTTGATTGGGAAGTTGATTTACTGTATTGAGGCTTTAGAGATCTTGACTAAGGTGGATATTTTGCCTTTTGTGATTTGGAAGGATGATCGTGAAATGGGATCTGAATTCTTCTTGGTTCAGATTTTGGAAGCATTTGGATTTTGACAATTTTATATAATGTCTTGGTCTTTGAGTCTCCCTGACCACTCTTTTTCTCTGGTTTCTTCTAAACTTGTCATTTTTTTAGGAATGACTCATGTTTCCAGTGAACCTCGACCGTCTTGATTTGATTGATTTGATGTGGATGAACTTTGAGTATATTCTCTTTCCTTGTTGATTGGCTTGAAAATAGGAATATCACCAGTTTTGAACTTTTCATGCAGCTTAGTGAAATCTGTAGGTAAGGATCTCAGATTAGCGGAAGCATGACATTCATCGTCTTGATTACCATCAAGTGGTTTGTTGTATCCAATACCGATCGGAGAATCATAGTCATCCCTCACCTCTGAGATACTGACTCTTGCCAGTCTAGTATTTTGTTCAAACAAATCATCCTTTGGGTGTGGTTTAGGCAAGGGAGAGTAACACAGAGTTGATGGCGTCGGAAAAACAGTTTCAACATCAGGATTGTATCCGATTCCATCTTTTATTCGAGCCCCCTTTTGTTTGACAAGAAGTTCATTTAGTTTCATTTGAGATACGGTCCACTTATCTAGTTTGCCTTGAAGTTTCGTGGATTCAAATTGAGCTAAAAGAAGCCTTTCATTCAAAAGATTTATCTCGACATTTCTTTCATAGAGATTTCTCTTCAACAGTTCAACTTCAGCCAAGGCTTCATTAAGTTTTACAGAATAACAAACTTCATTTTTATTAAGTTCTTCATTCATGGCCATGATCTCTCTTTGGTTTTCCAAGATTAACCTGTTTGCTTTATAAACACCAAATAACTGTTGTTTACACGCAGAGGAACACAGATCCTTAACAGTGTCATAAGGAAGATCCATGATGATTCTTTCGGCTGCTAGAGCTTTTTCAGAGTTGCACATTCTTGTATCTTCTTTATGTTTTTCTTTCCCGACTTCAGCCATCTCTTCCTTTTCAGCTTCATTTTGTCCTTCCTCATCTTTCTCAGCTTTATCGGCATTAGTTATCTCACAACCAGATCCTTCTTCATTATCAATTGTCGATACTCCACAATTTTCTCTTATATTTTCTGAGATTTCAAAAATTGACTCAGAATCAGATGCTATCACCTTGAGCTTTTCATTCAGTTCGGTTTTGTAATTGAGTATGCTTGACACAGATGAAATTAGATCAATGTTTAAGGTGTTGGTTTGAGATGGTAGCACTTCTTGGAAAAAGTCCTTCCTTTTCATTTCCAGCTCATCACTTTTAAGCTTGTCAATTATACCCATGAGTTTGTAATCCAAGAATCCCCTTTCTTTCTTGACAGTTTTAACGTAAACGCTCCACTCAATTGGAAGAAGTTCTAGAAGTCTGTGTACTAGTTCATAATTGCTGAGATCATCATCATATTTCCTCAAATTTTCTGTCACAGTTAGAAAGCGATTGATCAAATCCGAGAGTTTCTCCTTTTTATGACTAGCAAAAGCGGCAAATTCCTTCTCAGCCAGCATTATTTGTCCATCTCCCGTTTTTCACACCCATCATAAAATCTACACAAAACTTCATACAAATATTTTGCATTCTTGTGTTTAGTGAATTTGCTACGAATTTCATCTTTTAAGCACAGAGTCAGAGTATCAAAAGCTTTGTTATCACGATCTATCAACTTTTTATCTCTATCGATGTATGTATTAGGGTTGGTGTTTTGAATTGTAACATCTCCTAGGACAGTAATAGGTATGTGTGGACTCATTACAATCGAATCCCACTGAGTATAATCCATATTCAAATAAAATTCCTTTAGGCTCTTCTTCTAATCATCAAAATTATCACCCTCAATCAATCTTGGAGGTCTATTTGGCGAACTACTTTCCAGATCAGCTTCGGTAAATAACATAGACATTTTAAAATTTGTTCAGATGCTAGTTTCGCAAACAATTACTAGTTTTGCAAAATAGTTTCGCAAACTGGCTCGCAAACAATATCGCAAAATGCTTAGCCAGATAGCTTCGCAAGAGCAATTGAACTTTCGTTCAGGGTAATGTCGTGATCACAAGGGCAAGTGGGCAGCACTTTCGCAAGACCAAGCACAAATAATGAACTTTCGTTCATTAGGTTCGCAATCTAGTGTCAAATTGTTCACTAACGGATGATCACAATAGTTTCGCAAGATGAATATCTAGATTCGCAAAATGAATCTGAAACCCCCTTCTTCACGAAAAACACACCAAAAATCCAACAGCAAACACAAAATGGATCCAATGATAGATCTAATGATTTCGATGGCTTCACCAATAAAAATGGAACAATCCCCAAGCAAAATTCAAGGAAAAATAACAACGATTCAGATCCAATTTTAATTGAAGAAGCTTTAACCAAAACTTAAAGAGAAACCCCCAAAATCAATCCCAGATCTCAGATCTATATGTTGAGGATAAATCTGAAGATTTCAATTGATTCAAATACCAAAAGCACAAAGTTCTCAACCCAATTCCATAGCAAATAACAACAGATCAGATCCAGGAATATTAGAATAGACTTTTTACCAAAAACCTTCTAAAACCTCAAAATCAAGAGCACAATGGCTCTGATACCATATTGTAGGTCTAGATAATCGATAATCCGTGCTATGTTGATATCCATATGATCACAAAAACTTTGTTACCACTAGATCTAGTAACAAAGGGATATCTTGAAGTCATATCTCGGATTGCACAGAGCCATACATATTTTATGCTAACATTGATTTTGTAGGTTTGACACATGAAACCTTGATCAGAATAACGAAAATGAAGGTTTTGACGAATACAAAAAAGTTGGCGCACGAGAAATGAAGAAAAAGTTTGAAAGTGTCAGCTGGAAGGCTATAAAAGATCAAGATGATTATAGAGAAAAACCGAAGTTTGATGCCGAGGTCAAAGAAGAAGATATCTGGAACTAAAGACGAAAGATAAATCTTAGGAGCGTACTGTTAAGGCAGTTACCTAGAAATACTTACTTTAGTCTTTATTTGTAAACTTTTGTTTGCTTAGGGTATAATTTGTATTATTCCTAAAGTGTATTGATGACTATATATAGAATGTTATAGGCATCTAGGTCATGTGTGTGAGAGAAAAGTATTGTTGCAGCTTTTGCACCTTGATTGCTTTGTAACTAATCTGATTTATCAATACAAGTGAATTTTCAGTATTTGTGTGTTGATTTCACTGTTACTTTGCATAGATCTGTGATTATAATCTCATTACAAGCAGTTTCGATCCAGCTGAACCTGTCATCCTTATTTGGTGTCTTTGAACTGAAGCTACTACATCCTAGTTTCATCATTTTTTTGAGAATCAAAAGTTTGAGAAAGTAAATTAAGAAACAGCTATTTCAGACAAGTAGTATTTTGAAGCTATTATCGATGTCATCGTCACAACTATGGAGTGAATATATTGAGAAAAGCTCTAGCGTATGCTAATCTAGTTAAAAGTTACATCAAAGATATTGATTTCATGCGCATATCAACTAAAGGCGTACTTATAGTACGTGTAAAAGGTATTGAGAAAACGCTTGAATCTTATACCAATGTTGATATTGCTGGGTTGTCTAAGGATACTTTAAAGATTATGTTTGATATGCCAATTTATGTAAATGTGTCAAAGCCAGCTCAAGGAATAATCGCATAAAACTTTAAAGTGTCAATTGCCAAAGCTGTTCGAGATCAAGAGATGTATAAAGAGAAACCTTTGTTCAATAAAAAAGACGAACCAATCGACTTTTGAACTGAAAAGACAATGCCAATCTAAGGGAAAGTATTGTTACGTAATTTGTAATAGATTAGCTTGTCATTTTGTATTGTTTATAGTCTAGGGACTATAATTGTAAATAGTCTCCTATTAGGTTTGTGTTAGTATAAATAGAGATTAGATGCTCATCCTAGGTAATCTTTTCGAGCAACATTGCATTGTAATCTCTCATTTTGATTAATACAAACCATGAATTTATGAGTACTGTGATCTTGTGTTTTTTGTTGATTGTGTTGTGTAGAAATGTTCATTTGATCTTTTTTCGTGCGGGTTTTGATCCAATTTGAGCTCATCACACTCTTACTAAAAATCTCCAAGTTTTTGCTCACACAAAACAGAGGAGATAGTGTGTAAAGTAACCCTAGGTCTATTCTTATGCAAAACAGATGAGCCACCAAGTGTTTTCAGACTCAAAATCAGATACTAAGGTAGATCTTGTGTGTGTATCGTGAATCACTCATGTATTTAAATAGATGTTACACTATTCTAAGAAGCGTTTTTCTACCTAGGTCATATGATTTAGTTCAAGTGAGTCATGGACAGACTATTTTTCAGTCAAAGTAGAGCTTACCGACACATCACATCCAAACTTAACAAAAATAACAAAGACATTTCTGCTGATAAATGTAATACTTTATAATTATTTTCAAGAACAACTTTATACAAATATTTAATCTAGTTTAGAAGAGACTTGTGTACAAGAGAAGCTTTAGAAAATAAATTACTTTGACAGAATAATTAATCCTATATCTTAACATGAAGTTCCCCTATCTCCCCATACTCGTTTACGGTACTCCCCAAGTGCCCACAGTGGAAATATGTTTCTGTATTGTGTATAAAGTAGTAGACAATTCTTCATGTACACTCCCGTTATTTCCTATGTTGCCCAACAGAGATTGATCAAAATATGCACCATAAGAACAATGGTTTTGTGGGATTTTCACGTCAAAAATGAACATATCCCCCCCACCACCACCACCACAACATGCTTGTACTTTCTAAACATATAGTTAAACATACATGTGCTAGACATGTTTGACAACACTTATATTTTATTTTTTTTACTAACTTACCATTTATGAACTACAAGTCCTAGATTATCTAAGATAAATATGTAACCTGCACCTTGCAGAATTCGAACCTCCAACTATTAGGTTGTAAAACACATCATATAACCGCCAAGATGTCACCTTGGTACTTATGGAGCTTACCTGTTGAGGAAATTCTCCATTATCTAGTTGAGCATTAATCAACAACTTTGCTGCTTTGTGTAAAGATGTAGGATCTCTTTCGACCTAATGGTTTAGAAATAAGTAAGTAATAATATAATTCATTGAATACTTGCAAGGAAATTAATCAAATATACCAACTTGTTCACCAAACATAAGACCAAGCATAGCCCAAGACGTTTGCACCAAATTCGTTTGGTTTCCTTCTAGCGGTGTATAGACCTTATTTAAAAATAGAAACAGCAAACTTTAACATTCTAATATCATACATTTCGTTTTGGATTAGTGCTTATATTCAAAACTAAGGTGAGCTCGATTCAAATGTAAGATGATACCAATATATATATACATATATATAATATATATGTCCGTGATTGAAATTTTTTATGAGCGAAGATAACTATACAGACCTCAGTAGGGCAAGATATGTGGCTTTCTCCCCAACCACCATCTTCATTCTGTATGGAAAGTAAGAATTTAACGCCTTTACGAACTGCTAAACAATTGTCGTATGTATTTCCAGTGGAATTTAAACCTCTTAAACCAAAGAATGTTCCGTATATAAAACATACACCCCAGTAACCGTACCTGTAAAGACATACAAGCTAGAAGGTGTAAGAAAGTATCTAACTATCAATAGCCTCTTAAGTGAATATTTACCAAATGTTTCCACATATCTTTAAGTTTTGATAAAGAACAATTTGAAAATTACATCTTGATATTATATCAATTTAATTACCATGAACCGTCGTGCCTTTGTGTTTCCTCAAGATATCGAACGCCTTTAGAAATTGAGATTTCTATTTCTTCTTTTCTATGTCTTGGGTAGAGACCTTTGAATTTAACCAGAGCTCCAATAATGGATGATGTGGTTTCCACATGCCTAAATTCAAAGAATTTTAGTGTTAATAGTCACCGGCGTTCCAAAAACAATTATTTCGATTGTTTAAAAGATCATCTGATTTATGTTATTTGTTTTAATGAAAATATGTGTCTTCACTAGTTCTCATTGTGAATGTGTTATTTAGTCATAGTCTTTATGTGTTTAGTTTCTTTATCTCCTAGGGTTCAGCTTCTTGTCGAGGAGAGAGGAAAAATTTTGCAATTATCTCGCCTCCCTCAGACTATCTTATCGAGTGAGGTCACCATTGTTTGGTTGTTTGGTATTTGTCATTCGTGGTTGTTATTATATATCACTAACAACAACAGACTATAAAAAGAGGTAAGAGATTTACTCTTTCTCAACAACAATGTCTGCAAATATCTCTGAAGGATTCAAAAGCTCTAAGACTGGTTTTGGAATTGGTGGCTCCCAAACAGAAAATCCTCCACTTATAGGACTCTAAATGTAGATAAGAAAAAAAATAACAAATGTTACTCACATAAAGTTTGATGTTACAAGCACGACTTATAAGCTATTTTTTGAGAAAAAAATGTGTAAAACTATCTTACTTGTAAGTAAAGAAGCACGTTCACAGCGTCATAAAGTTGAGCGGGATCATCCTTGTCTCCAGCTATTTCTTTTGGCATGTCTGATAGTAACATCAGACACTAGACAAAACATAAAGATCCTTTTCAGTTTAAACAAATACTTTTTGTGTATATAGAATATGCTTGTTAAATCACATTATACCATTAGTGCTTCTGCTGTACAATCTGAGACGGCCCATCCGTGATCTTGATCAGAGAAAGTCCATGATCCTTTAGTGAATTGTCGACACATCTTAGTGAAATCTCCAGAAGGATTATGTTTGACCTGCATGTGATTATGATTATATTATAATCTAGATATGTATTCATTCATTCATTGTTAAGAAATAACCTGTGATTCTTTCAAGTAAAAGTGAGCCTTTTTAAGACAATCTCCATATTCGTCAGTCATATTACTTGCAAGAATTGCTTGAATTGCGAGAGTGCAGTCCCACACTTGACTACCAAAACTGTGCATTGTCATTCCATCTTCTGCAATCCATAAGTAATCAGGTACTCTAGCAAGGTGATATTTGAACTCATCCCCATTTGGATTCTCTGCCCACCAACACATCATTTGTAGACTCTATCCAAAAGAAGTAATTCTAGTTATGGATTCAAGATAGCACTTCCCTTAGATTTTCTATTTGTTTATCATTATTTAAGGATCAAGCTTACCTTTTCAACACATCCAATGGTCATATATCTAGTCTCTTTTGATTCATAGCGCATTAGTTCAACAACTCTGTCAAGAGATCTCTGTCTAAGTTTTGAAAAAGGCCAATACTTGAGGACGGGTTCACTAAGGTGGTGTAGGCTATTCCATAATGCGTCTTGAAGAAATGAATGTGGATAGTATAAGTCGTCCTGCAAACACATCATATTAAGCCTCATTCCCAATAGATGGTTTATAGTTTATCTATTATCAAGCATTACATCTCAATAACAATCCATAATTAAAAATACTAGTTGAGTTTCTCTTAAGCTAACATAGTTTTGAGTTTGAATATATTTCTTGGTTAGCTATGTTTTTAACAACACCACCTAGATTTTCTAGGATACTATCACCAAAATTTCCACCCTCTAGAACTAGAACTAACAAGCTTTTGGTTAGGGAGTACACCATTAATCTACACCCTATATAACTAGAACTATCAAGCTTTTGGTTGGGGAGTACACCAACTACCATCAGGATGTTCCCTTAGAACATTGCTGGTTAGATAGTGTCTTTTGGCATAAAGTAATATTTCAACTTGATGACAAGGGTATTAAAGACGATTACTAGACTAACACCTACCTTACAACAATTCATTCGTTGGTTATTCCAATTAATATCCTCAAATGGGATGGGGTGGATTTCTTTACGTAATGATGAAACAAGTTTTGTGATTGGTCCTTGGACTCTTTTTCCATATAAATACGACATGGGCATGTAGGTTGTTCGACAGTAGCACCACATCTCAGCTGCAAAAAATGTATGTGATAAAAGAGATTAAGGTCAAGTTTAAATATCATGTTAATCTGTTTAATTATGCATGTAACAACATATTACAAAAACAATGAATATGTGTTGCTATCCTAGATACAATAAGACTGGAAATATATTGTTACCAGGATGAAATGGGAAAGAAGATGGGAAGAGCCAAAATTCCGGTGGCAATGGATTGCAACCTTCCCATTCATACACTCCAAGAACCTACATAATATATAATGTAAACCATAGATCGTAAAATCCTAAGCAATAATGGATATGTGAGATTGATGAAATTTCAATGTAAAAAACATAAGTGAAGAAATTTCACCATCTTCGACTTCAACTGTATCTATATTTACTCAAGTTTTTTTTACTAAATTTCATTGCATATAACCATCCTATATTTTTCTCTCCAACTAAATTTGCACATTAAATGGATTTTAGGACATTTTAAAATATGTAGATTATAGGAGTTAATAATTACCGAAAGATAAACTTTTCCCCAAGAGGGAATAGAGGTTGCACCTCCGTGGATAAGTATCCAATTGCGAGCTCTAGCAATTGCACCGTTTCCGTCATCTTCTCCTTGTCCTAGTATTCGTAAGGCCACATAACTCAATGCAGATCCAATCATTGTGCTATGCCCTTGGATATAGAATCCCCATCCCCCGTCATCATTCTGCAATTATATTAAAGAAAAAGTAAAAACCAACAAAACATATAGAGGATCAAACTTAAAAATGTAGCATGCAAGCCTTTTGCTTTATAATTTCGTACTTAATTGTTCCTTTGGGACTATTCAGTCAATTTACCTTAAGAATTTGTAATATTGTGAGTTTATCAAGTAAATGACTACAGTGACACATCACAGACCAACTTAAGTTCTATTACCTACTATTTGTTTTTAATATCTTTCTTTATGGGTGGATAGTAAATATATTTATGGATTGAAAGTTGTGTAGCATTATTTAGATGAAAATAGTACATAGTACTAGTTAAGTATGCTAAATAATAATCAACTACCACAAATGTTGTGAGTAACACTTGATCAGCAAGGTTTTGGGTATGGAAAAAAACAATTGTACTCAGGTTAAAGCATATACTGTTGCTATCCTAAAACAATGAATACGTGTTGCTATCCTAAAACACACACCTACGTGTGTGTTACTGGTAGAATGCGACACACACACATAAACCTTCAAATTGACGAGCGAACCTGAATGTTTGGCTAATGCAATATCAAATCAAAATGAACTTTAAGTTTTTACATTAATCATATTGCAAGTATAAGTCAAGGTAACTAGTGTTTAACCTATTTGATCATGGTTAGGTCAAGTTAGTATAATTTGAAAAGCAGAGCTCGAAATTCTTGCTTAGTTGTTGATGATTTATACGTTGCGCATGTTAAACCATGTTGAATTATGGTAAATGGTTTTATTTGGGACTTTTATATCTAATTATCGGGGATATGGCATGGGGTCGAACCAGAACTCAAATCATGGGAGAAATTTTAATACAACCTTGTAATAGGTGAGCTGTAGTTGATATAAATTGGTGATTTTAGTAGAAAATGAGATGCTTAAATTGGTGATTTTAATAGAAAATGAGTTGCTTGCATGATAGTAACACATAAAAATTGGTGATTTCAGTAGAAAATGAGATGTTTAAATGAATATAAAATAGCGAGTTATATACTAGTCGATGAGGTGTTTGATGAAATGACTCAACCAAAAGAAATAATGACATTATAAGCTTAGTGGCAATCTTGTTAATAATACGATGTTGTAATGCAAGAAATCATGATCATTAGTCAAAAGATGGATTGAATGAATTGTTGCTGTTTTTAGTTGTGATTTATCATCGCAATCACTTCTAATTCACGACGATTGTGCAGATTCCATCAGATTATCATCAGATCTGAGGAATTAAGAAGATTGAAAAATTTACTGTTCGATCGAATTTTGCTCAAATTCATCAAAATTTGATCATGTTTTGGATTGATTGAGATTAGGGAT
>JAOYNQ010000001.1:1498569-1511699 GCA_026259685.1 Tagetes patula
TTATGTTATTAAGGGCAAATTTGGAAGTTTACCAATAAATTTTAAAAGTTGACACTTTAAATGGGACAACTAAAAAAAGCAAAATGGACACTTCTAATGGGACGGAGGGAGTAGTTTTTTATTAATAGGCAAATATATATTGTTTGATAGTTTTTCATAATATTATAAATATTTTACTATTTATATAAATATATATTTAATAAAAAATAAAATTAATATAGATAAAAAGCCGAGTAAAGTTAGCGAGCCTATTTGAGCTCGATATATAAAACTCGGGCAAGATAGCCTAACGAGTTTTTTTATACTCGAGCATAATAAAATTCAAATTGTTTGAAGCTTTTGATGGTTCCGATCTCTAATATATGCTGACCGGCTCATATAGACCCCAATCCCTGCTACCTACCTGCACACACTTTGCTTTCCCCTTAATGTTCATAGTTTTCCGGTTCGGGGTTCGGGTCATGCTCCTCTAATCACTCACTCAGTCGTCAATGGAAAATTCTTCTCCGGTACGTAATTTCGCCAGTTTTTCATACGATTATCATACATGCATTGGTTTTTACGTTTTTGTATTCAATTTGTATGCGGAGAAGGTTGGGGTTTTGGTGCCATTGAATGATAATCTAGACGAAGACACTTCGTATTCATTCCCTAGAGTTGAAATCAGCAAAGGAATTAACGTATTAGGTCGCGATGTTATACCTGTCACAGACAAGAGACTTAGCCGCAAACATCTATCTGTCACTGTCTCTGCTGATGGCTCTACTGAACTGGCGGTGGTATAACTTGTCATCCATCTTTCTCTTACATTCGTGTTTACCTTCACTTAGAAATGTGTTTCAATTCTTAACTATTGACATAAAATTCAGCATTTGTGAGGTTACTGCAAATGGTTTTGTATTTGGCATTTAGTATATTGAGCTATATATTTATCTCGTAGGCTTTAGGTCTTGATATAGATATAGGCAGTAACAAAAACACCATAACCTATTAACCTTTGAAAGTTGCTAATTTAGGCAAAAAATTGTGGGTTTTTGAATGTTTTTGGGTATTTTTTTCTTATAAAGTTTTTGTAGTAACATTGGATGATTAAAATGCGTCTCATATTGACCCCTTTCGTGTTGTTTATCTTTGTATTATATGTTTTACGTCTAAGTAGGCTGCAATGCTTTAAAAATGTTAAAATGAAGCTTTTGTTTGATCTAATGTAGGAAGGAACAAATCCGGTTGTCGTTAGATCTCAGGATCAAAGGAAGAAGCTTTTCTCTCGTGAAAAGATAACAATTATAGATGGTGATATCATAGAATTAATCCCTGGCCATTACTTATTTAAGTATAAGGTTTTTAACGGTGCAAAGATGAGAGATTCCCCAAACAAACAAAAGAGACCTTTAAATGAAGGGGTTCAAGAT
Source organism: Tagetes patula (assembly GCA_026259685.1). Taxonomy (NCBI): domain Eukaryota; kingdom Viridiplantae; phylum Streptophyta; class Magnoliopsida; order Asterales; family Asteraceae; genus Tagetes; species Tagetes patula. The sequence goes on from JAOYNQ010000001.1 coordinate 1,499,982, forward strand.
GATTTACTTGCTCAAAAACGTTCCCGACAAGTTTATGAAGATGAGGCCCTTGCTAGGAAATTGCAGGTAATATTTTTAATGAATGAAAAGTTCAAAACATATTACTTGTTTGTATATGATTGTTGGATGTGAATTAGTTTATTGCTTTTTTAAACGCAGAGTGAAATGAACAACAATATTCAAGATAAGGACATCTTTGCAGAGGCAATCCGCAGTTTTAAGCCCCCAAAAGATAAAATTCCACTAACGTTTCGACTTATGAGAGTGAAAGGCCTGCAACCTTGGGCTAATACTAATTCTGTGTCGATTGGGGATGTGATTCAGGTTCTGCATATTTTCCAGATGACAACTGATTCAGATATATTACGTCTCTTGTAGTGTGATCAATACTTCCTGACTTAGTTTTTTAAATGGTGGTTAGGGGAATGTGCTCGTTGCCGTTCTTTCAAACTACATGGTTGACCTTGACTGGTTGATGTCAGGTGAGAAACATCCATACAAGTGCCTTCAGCACTTCAGTGACATTGGCTTATATTGTCACCTTTTGGACCTTTTTTGTTCATTTAGAACTTCCATATTGTTCATACATTTATTTGTGAGTAGGTTGATTTGGGTTGTGTTTTTATCTCTAATGGGGTTAAAAAGAAATTACTTTAAACGGGAATGGGTCAAATGGCTTGAGAGACACCTATCTTTAATGCATACAATACAACATCCTAAATATTTGTATTAATAGATTCAGATTATTATTGCAGTAATATTGCATTTGTAGTCATATTAAGGGATACGTGATACATAATCTTTGTTTAAAATGGACAACAACATGCTTGAAATTCAAACCAACCTTGGTTTGGGTCCATCCGTACTAAATATTGGCACCCATTTCAACCAGAACCTGCTGCAGAAACTGCTAAATGTCACCTCTATATGTTCTTAGTTAGCTTCTCTAGCATTTTTGGTGGCTTATTGTGATCATTTTGTTTGTGATGTAGCATGTCCAACTCTAAAGAACGTCCCTCATGTTTTGGTGGTTCATGGTGAAAGTGATGGTAGGCAGGAGCTTATGAAGGTTGGCATATCATATTTGCATTTGAACCTTCCTGCTTGCATGCACTTCTTTTACCTATGCTTTGTTATTTTTTTTAATAGAAAAACAAACCTGCAAATTGGATTTTGCACAAACCTCCATTACCCATTGCATGGGGTACCCACCACTCCAAAGCAATGTTCCTGGTATATCCTCAAGGAGTTAGAGTTATTGTCCATACTGCAAACTTAATCTATGTTGACTGGAATAACAAAAGCCAGGGTTTGTGGATGCAAGATTTTCCGTGGAAAAATCAAGATGATTCAGATAAAGGAAGTGGATTTGAATCTGACCTTATTGATTATCTTAGTGCACTGAAGGTACTATACTATTGCATCCCGACTAAGTTTGTAGTTGCTTAGTTATATTTGTAGTTGCTGAGTTATAGTTTGTTTTAGGCTTTCAGCTAACAGGCCAAGGATGCTAAAAAAATTTAAATAAATAAAAGGGATCAAATGATTAAATGAGCTTGAAGTTACCAAATTGTAAATGTACATTTATAATGCCTAAAACCTCTTAGATCCTTCTATTTTATTTTACGTAGCTATCAAGTTAAAGTGTATCTGAAACTTATTTGACACCAAATAATAATCAACTTTTTTAGACAATGGTCAATCTAACTAGACAAACGTCAACGAGTCAATCTGTACCATAAATTTACCCATTTTGATCTGCTACCCACGTACCCAGCCTCTCTAGACTAGTACAATTGATTTTTCTTCTTCCCAAAAGCTGATGTTTTGCCAAGTAGCTTGATTGTAGATGACCAATCATAAAAAACAAAATAAGGAACTCTTTTTAGGGTAATAAAGATGTTTTAATTAATATTTTGCTTTTAGAAGGTTCTAAAGCTGCTGAAAAGTTGATAGAGCTGGCATTGTGCAGTCAGTACTAGATTTCATACTGTTCTAAATTCAGGATTCGCTAAACGTTTTCACTTCTATCACTTGGCATATATTTTAGTACTTGCATTTTTTGATAATTGCAGTGGCCTGAGTTATCTGTCCAACTCCCTAGCCTTGGCAGCTTTAGCATCAATTCATCTTTCTTCAAGAGATTTGATTACAGCAAGGCAACGGTAACCTTCGTTTTGTATTTCTTTAAATGGTTTGATTTGTTTGTTATACTTAAAATTGCTTTGTTAAATTTGTGTAACCCTAATTTCAGGTACGCTTAATAGCTTCTGTACCTGGATATCATTCAGGTTCAAATATTAAGAAATGGGGACACATGAAGATTCGCTCAGTTCTACAGGATTGTGTTTTTGATAAAGAGTTCCAAGACTCACCCCTTATATATCAGGTATGGAGAACATATTCTGTTTTCATTGTGGTAGCTTTGACTCGTGTACTTATGAATGAGTGTATGTGGGCTATGTTTTCAATTTTATTATAATGGATCAAACAGGTGATTTATATATGTGTGTATTATATTATATGTATATATTTATATATGTGTGTGTAGTGATGCAGTTTTTTAGCAATCAATTGAACCAAAGAACTCAAAGGAACCAAGGAATTCAAATATTCTTATTAATTAAAGCAAAAGTTGTTGAGCTTGTTCCAAGAACAGGGACATTTAATTTATATAAAACCCGACAAAGTAGCTAGCAACCTCAAAGGATAAACACTAAGAAAGTCAAATAAAAGATAAAGTTTTGAAACTCAAATAATAAATTTCAGCTGTTCTTGTGAGATAATCTTGGTGACTTCAATCAGATTCAGCCAAACCATCTAAGACCGGATCTGGGCTGGGCTTTGGCTCGGTAGTTTCTGGGTCGAGTGCATCATGTACATAAACCAAAAGGAAACGGCAGGTCAAAAATCAACCAGCATGCATTTCCTAAAGCAAAAAAGCCTCCTCACAACTTTTATTTGGAAGTTGATGTTTATTATATGCATATATTTAACTTTTGCAGTAAACTTTTTTTTATTTGTAACAGTTTTCGTCTCTGGGTTCTTTAGATGAAAAGTGGATGGCTGAGTTTGGTCTCTCAATGTCATCAGGAGTATCGGAAGATAGGAAGCCTCTGGGACCGGGGGAACCTTTAATTGTATGGCCCACTGTGGAGGATATTAGATGTTCTCTAGAGGTAATATTGACTCATCCTAGTTTATTTTCTAGGGTTACAAAGGTAGTTTTGATCCAAAATAGACAAAATTGGGTCAATTTGGGCCTTTTTGTTCACCATTTGAGTTTGTTTGGGCATAACAGCATATTCAAAAGGACTAAATAAGGGTTTAAGTAATTAATAAGTTTTTGTTCTTCAAATTATTAAATAATTTAATCATTAGAAATCTATAGCATTAAAGTATTAATACCGTCCTTTGGATATGTATTAGGAAAGGTTAATACTTTTGACCCAATAGGTTGCCACTGTGTAATTAAAATAATACTTTTGAAGCTATAATTTATTCTTTTTCTGAACAAATAGTTTAATTATAGAATCACATTGTATATATTGGTTGAAACGTTAATACTTTTGACCCAATAGGTTGCTATTGTGTAATTTGAATAATATTTTTGAAGCTATAATTTATTCTTCTTCGGAAAAATAGTTTAAATTATAGGATCAGATTTCATATATCGGTTATCATGAAATTCTAAAGGAAATAACTTCTTTTAGTGGGTCAGCACATCCTGCACCTGTTTGTCCCTGTTATATTTAATAACTGGTTTTGACTCATATTCATTTTGATCAGTTCGTGAAACCAACCGTTTCCACATTTATTCATGATTATATTTTATTCGGATAATCTAGTTGTGTATTTTTTTAGTAAAAGAAAATGGCACTCTGGTAATTTTTTTTAATAAAAATTAAGAAAACACCTAGCTGGCGTTGGGATTCCCGAGATAAAAACACCAACCCAAGTACCAACTACCAAGGTCTAACAAATGGATTCTCAAGGATCCGAGCTTGGTACATATACTCAACCAAACAACTCCTAAAGTAGATTTTGACCACAACCCGGAAAATATCGAATCAAAAATATGAATTCTATACAAGATCCATTTCCTAATCAACACAAAACATATATTAATTAGAAACCTATACCAACTAGAAACAATAGCAGCCCACAATGCAAGGAATCTATTTCTGTATAGCATACAGTTTACAGAATTCTATCCCAGAGGAAAAAATGAGCACAAATTTTACTTTGGATGTTTTTAGTGTCATTAGGTGGGCATGCAATAATATTTTTTTTGTTTAGAGAAGATATCAGTTCTCTTGCTTGACATTATATAGATCCTGTTTTAATATTTGAGATTTAACAATTTTATTTTATGGTCCTCAACTCCTCATTTACTTGGTGCAAGAAATTGTAGAGTATGATTGTGCATGATTATGTAGGGAAAGTCTCTACACCAATGAATCCATAGCCTTTTAGTTTATGCTTTACTTTCTGTCGTTTCTGATTTTTTTTATTCTATTGTTAACTTTAATTTTTATGGTATTGTTTCTTGTATTTAATAGGGTTATGCAGCTGGGAGCTGTGTTCCAAGTCCTCAAAAAAATGTAGAGAAAGCATTCTTGAAGAAATATTGGGCGAAGTGGAAAGCAAGCCACACTGGTCGCTGGTATGAAATATGCCTCTTAGGTGTAGGAACTCGTGATTATATTTGCAGCTTACATAAGTTCTTTGTCATTTTTCCAAGCAGAAGCATTATCATTTTTATTAGAGGTGGGAAAATGGGCAGCTTGGGTAAAGGGTCAAAAGGGTTTGGTTGAAAGTTATTTTGTGGCACAGGTCAAAACAAGGTCTATTTAAGCTTGGGTAAAGGGTCAAAAGGGTTTTGCTTAATACAGTTAAAAAATATGCTGTTACAGTAATGTTCCATTTGACCAGTTTCATTTTAATCTTTTGAGTTAACCTACTTGACCTGTCAATATAAATAGTTATAATCCAAGTCAACGCATTCAATGAATTGAAATTGCTCTCTTAATTGTAGATGGATATCAATCAGTTACTTGCGCAAGTTACTGACATATATATTTTCCATGTTCCAGTCGTGCAATGCCTCACATAAAGACATTTACTCGTTATAACGGTCAAAATCTTGCGTAAGTGCATATGCATGGGGTTAATTCGGGGTATATTTTATTTATAATTGGTTAAATTGGGTTAAAAAAGAGCTATAAACGACCACGCAGTATGGATTGAAAACCTATCTATTTTGTTGAACAAGTTAGATTAGTGTTTATATGATATACTTTTTTTAAAATATTAAGCGCCCACATTTTATATAAAATTGAACAAAATGTTTTTTACCGCCCAATTTGCCACCTCTATTGCTTTTAGAGCTTTTATCTTTTCCTTTTTCTTTTGCATATTTCTAGTTTTTAGTTATCACTGACATATTTCTGGTTTTTATCACTGATATATTGTTGACTCATTTAACAGATGGTTCTTGCTGACTTCATCAAACCTTAGTAAAGCTGCCTGGGGAGCACTTCAGAAAAATAACACTCAGCTAATGATTCGGTCATATGAGGTATTTGATACTATTTGTCCAAAAAACCTTTCATGATTAAATTTTGGTTGTCTTTAGTAATTTTGTTGCTTCAAACTTCTACTGGAATAAGATTTCTAGGAATTTTTATCTATTATTTGTGAGGTTACTCTATATACTCAATCCAGAGTCATAGAAGGAAACGGCATGTACTAACCCTAATATGTTACAAAACCCCATACCAGACTATCTCTAACAGTAATCAAGTTGGAGCAAATTTAATCAGGCTCTACTTGGTATGAACAAGGCGCAACTATGTTTTGTTTAACGACTTCTTGATAATATATACAAGTTAATATTTGGTCATGATGTGCACGTGCATTATTGGATGGTCTGTCTGTGTTCCCAGAATGCGGACTTTCATTGTATAAAGCGCACAAGGCGAGCGCCTAGATGCGTAATCAAGTACTTAAGTGAGGCCTAGGCACCTCGCAAGGCGTAAAACTTCTAAAAGCATGACGGAAGTGTGCACCTCTGATCAAGCACAACCTACATTGTAGATTCGGTATCGGTACCGGTACCCACTTTTCCATGTTTTCGGTACTGGTATTTTTGGTATCGGTACCGGTATGGTACCCATCTCATCCCTTACCTACAATTTCAGAAGTTGTTAATCAAGTTGGAGCAAAGTTGTTAATCAGGCTCTACTTGTTACGAACAAAGTGCAACTATGTTTTGTTTAACGGCTTCATAGTGATATATACAAGTTAATATTTTGTCATGATGTACACGTCCATTAATGGAGGGCCTGTCTGTGTTCCCCGAATGCAGATTCTCATTTATATACTATAAGGCGCACAAGGCGAGCGCCTAAGCACTTAGGCAAGTGAGGCCTAGGCACCTCGCAAGGCGCAAAACTTCTAAAAGCATGATAGAAGTGTGCACCTCTGATAAGGCACAACCTGAGTTAATCTTGGTATTGTATTGTATTACGTAAACAAGAATTACAAGATGTATATATAAACTGCATATTTACACTTAGACCCATATAATATAAACTATTCTATATCTAGTCTAATATCCCTCCTCAAGCTAAGGCTGTGAAGCGACTTGTAGCTTGGACTGTAAGAGTAGAAACCGTTGTGATGATAGAGGCTTAGTGAATACATTAGCAATCCGATCATCAGTCTTAATAAATTGAACCAATAGCTTTTTTTAAGCAACCTTTTCTCTAACAAATTGAAAATCAACCACAACATGCTTTGTACTTGCACGGACTACCGGATTTGCTGATAAGTAAGTGACTCCATGGTTGTCACACCACAAGAAAAGAGCATATGTCATGGAGATACTAAGTTTCTTTAAAATAGCTTCAAGCCAAGTTAATTCGGCAACTGTGTCTGCTAACGCCTTGTATTCAGATTCTGTTGATGACCGAGAGACGGTGTGTTGTTTACGGGCACACCATGATATAAGATTAGATCCAAGATAAATAGCAAATCCTCTCGTGGATCGACGGTCATCAGGACATCCAACCCAATCGGCATCTGAAAAGCAATAAGAGATGGGCTGTGGGCATCGGTATAACCATGAAGGACAAATGAGGAATTGTGTTGAACTATATAGTTAATCTCGGTGATATCTCGGTAATTGGTGCTCGAACACAATCTTGGTCAAAATATCGGTACAAAATCTCGGTACCGAGAATATCGGCCGATACCACTGATATATCCCCGATATTTTGATTTGAAAATATCAGTAATCTCGTTTTGACTTGTTGGACCATTAAAACGCTGAGTTGCTGGTCAAGTGGCCTAATTTCTTCTCACAAAACAACATGAGACTACTGTGTAACATATATCTCTAAAAAACCATAACTGCAAGTCTACAACTGGAGGGCTTAGTTAATGTGGACTCGGAGGAAGATTATGTTGCTTACGGTTAGATCATGTTTTTATTTTCTAGTATAAAATGTTGACACTTTTGTTTTGAGTTGTGACTTAGATCATGTCTTTTATTATTAGGTATTAATAAATATAAATTTATGTATGATATTTTAGCTACCGATATCCCACCAAGATAACCGATATCTCAAATATCGGTCCTTGAACGATAACCGATATTTTTCCGCATTAACTGCTTAGGTGTTGAATAAGCAAACCATAATGAGATGTGCCCTGAAGATAACTAATAATCTTTCTACAGCAAACCATTGATTTTCTGTAGGCGAGTGCATAAATTGACAAACTTTGTTGTGATGTCAGGCCTAGATAGAGTAAGATATTATAGTGCTCCAACAAGCTGACGGTATTTGACCGGATCCTAAAAAAGGGGGCTATCACCAAGGGCTAAAGTGGACGTAGGGGGCATTGGTGAATCAACATGTTTAGAATTTGAGAGAGCTGCTTTCTGAATAATATCCAAGATGTATTTCTTTTGGGATAAAAGTAAGTCACGGCCTTGACGAACAACTTCAACCCCCAAAAAATACGATAGATTGTGCATGTCTTGAATAGGAAAAGTGAGACTAAGCTGATGGATGATATGATCAATAAGCTCGAGATTATTTCCTGTAACAATTATATCGTCCACATAAACCAACATGTAGATAAGATTACCCTTTGAAGAGTATATAAATAATGAAGGATCGGTTTTCGATCCTGTAAAACCCAGAGTTAGTAAGGCTCTTGATAAACGATGAAACCAAGCACGAGGAGCCTGTTTTAGGTCATACAGTGACTTGTGAAGACGACAAATGTGATCCGGCTTTTGAGAGTCAACAAATCTAGGTGGTTGTCGTAGGTAAATTGTTTCCTTTAATTCACCATGCAAAAAGGCAGTCTCAACATCTATTGGCGAAGTGGCCAGTTGCGTGTAACTGCAAGTGAAAGAACCACACGATTTAACCACTTGACTAAACGTTTCATGATAGTCGATACCTAGTTGTTTGTTGAATCCTTTTGCCACTAAGCGTGCTTTGTAACAGTTGTTTTCACCTTTTGCATCACTTTTCAACATGTACACCCATTTACAATTAACAACATTAGCATAAGGAACAGGTGGTACCTATGTCCATGTACCATTTTTTATGAAACGAGAATTCCTCTGTCATGATATTGCGTCATTGAGGACTTTTGTTGCCAACAACAAAGGTGGTTGGTAGTGGTACAGATTCAGACGAGTGAGAGGTGGTATGGGTTTTGACGAAGATTGGTAGGTCTAGTAAGAGGAGGTTATGGTGGTTGTTGTTTTGGCTTACAGCTATAGGTTGAAGTGGTGGAGGACTGGTAAGGGTGGTAGAAGTTGGAGTGGGTGTTGTAGGGCTGTTTGGAATAGGAGTGTTTGGTAGAGAAATGGTGGGATTTTGTGGTGATTTAGGGCTGCGTGGTGAGGTAGGACCAAGTTGAGTGTGGGAGTTTGGTGAATGATTAGTTTTAGTAGGATTAGTGGTAGAATTTGGGATGGGATAAGAGAAGTATGGATCAGGTTCAGAGAGGGGATGAGGTGGGGTTAGGTTCAAGAAATGGAAAATGTTCTTCATGAAAGCGAACATGACGAACAACATAGATTTTGTCAGCAGTGAGATCAAGGCACCTGTAGCCATAATGAGCAGGACTGCACCCTAAGAAAATGCAATATAGAGCGGAAATCCATTTTATGCTTATTGTATGGATGGATATGAGGAAAACATTGGCATCCAAAAACTCGTAGGAAGGAAAAATTTGGTTTTCGATGAAAGAAATGCTCAAAAGGTGAGGTATTAGTTGTTGGTTGAAACGACATTCGATTTATGAGATACACGGCTGTTTCAAATGCAAAGTGCCAAAACTTTGGTGGAACCCCATATTGGGCCATGAGGGTGAGGCCGGTTTCAACTACTTGTCGGTGACGTCTCTCAACAAGACCGTTTTGTTCGCTTGTATGAGGGCATGAGAGACGATGTAATATGCCAAGAGTGGAGAAAAAGGAAGATAAGTTACGAAACTCTACTCCCAATCCGTTTGAACGGATTTTAGTTTGGTTTGGGATTGGCGTTCAACCATGGTATGGAATTGCTTAAAGGTAGCCAACATATCAAATTTTTGTTTTAAAGGAAAGAACCACATGTATCTAGAGTAATGGTCAACACAAAGTAAAAAATAATGATGCGCATCATAAGAAATATCATGTGCTGGACCCCAAACATCACAAAACACTAAAACCAAAACATGAGTACTTTTATAACTTGAAGATGATAAATGCAGTTTAGAAGATTTCCTAACATGACATGAATTTCAAAAAGAAGCAGAAGTCTTATTAAAAATAGGAAGAGAATAATGTGAAAGCATAAAGTTTAAAAGTTGAGAATGAGGATGCCTAAGTATTTGATGCCAGATTGTTGGAGAAGCACGAACAGTGGTGAAAGCAACTTTGGAGATGGAATGAAGTTGAGGCAGGCAAAAGAAATAAAGCCCATCCTCACTTGGACTCGTGAGGAGGGTATTGCGTGTAAAATTGTTATCAGGACAAAACTTTTGTAGAATGAAACTCAAAGAATACATTATTATCAGGACACAGAAAAAAGTAGAATGAAACTTAAAGAATACATTGTTATCAGGACAAAACTTTTGTACGGAAAGAAGTTTTCGTTTGATTTGTGGGTTGAAGTTTTCGTTTGACAAAAATAGGTAAACCTGTACCATTGCCAACATTAAGTGTATCCATACCATAACAAGGCTTAGAGTTGTCAAGGCTATTGAGATCTGGTCCAACATGACTATTTGCACCCGTGTCCGGTAGCCGTGAAGTTGATGCTTGTGAGCAATAATCTACATAATTTGCTTGTGAGGACTGTCTTGGTGGGTGAATAGTTGTGGGATCACGATTAGGACATTGGGTTGGAATATGTCCAATACCACACCTGTTACAAGTACCATAGACTTTGTTCTGGTTAGAAGCCCATGAGAATTGATTTCTATTACTTGTGTTGTTTCAGAATTGCGGTTGTTGTAGTTTCCAAGACCGCTTCGACTTGAAGAGCCACGTTGTTAATAATTCAGAAATTGTGCACCTCGCAAAGCGCAAAACTTCTAAAAGCATGAAAAACTTTCGGTGTTAATAAAGACCGCTTCGACTTGAAGAGCCACGTTGTTAATAATTCAGAAATTGTGCACCTCGCAAAGCGCAAAACTTCTAAAAGCATGACGGAAGTGTGCACCTTTGATCAGGCACAACCTGCAATTTCAGAAATTGTTAATCAATTTGGAGCAAAGTTGTTAATCAGCCTTTACTTGCTACGAACAAAGCGCAACTATCTTTTGTTTAACGGCTTCTTGATAATCTATACAAGTTAATATTTGGTCATGATGTGCACGTGCATTAATGGAGGGTCTGTTTGTGTTCCCAGAATGCGGATTCTCATTTATATACTATAAAGCACACAAGGCGAGCGCCTAAGCGCTTAGGCAAGTGAGGCCGCAAGGCGCAAAACTTCTAAAAGCATGACGGAAGTGTGCACCTTTGATCAGGCACAACCTGCATTTCAGAAGTTGTTAATCAAGTTGAAGCAAAGTTGTTAATAAGGCTCTACTCGTTACGAACAAAGCGCAACAATGCTTTGTTTAACGGCTTAATAATCTATACAAATTAATATTTGGTCATGATGTGCACGTGCATTAATGGAGGGTCTGTCTGGTTCCTAGGATGGGATATCTAGTACAATTCTTTGAGCCTTTTTGAAGGCAAATTGAATATCCATAAAGCCTTTTTGAACTGTCGGGATTACAAGCTCCTTTGGTGCACATATTGATACACACAATTACAACACAAGTGTAACGTGTGTCAAGTTTAGTTCATTTTTGTGCATATAAAGTCTTCTTTTGGTAATTAACCTTCTAATGAGTAATGACTCAAGTATGAGGTTTCAAAGATGATTGCAAATTTCAAGGAGCAAAGGCTGTAATATAAGACCAAATTCTTGTATCTTGATGATAGAACCCAAAATCTGAATGCTTTTGATTAATCAGAAAACAGGTATAGATAGTGCTCAAATTCAAGAATGGGTGATCTCCAATTACAAGGGTAGAACCCAAATTTTAATAACATAAACAATGACCCTCAACTACTTGCTATTAATACTTGTTCTAGTTGAAGGGTTTATGAATTAAATCCCCACTTATTGTCTCACTAATTGCCTCCCT
>JAOYNQ010000001.1:1514118-1530197 GCA_026259685.1 Tagetes patula
TACATGGCATTCCTATGACCGTTGTAAGTGACCGTGATAAAATTTTTATAAGTTCCTTTTGGCAAGCCTTATTTAAGCTGCAGGGTTCGAAGTTATGCATGAGTTCTAGTTACCATCTGCAAAGTGATGGGCAAACTGAAGTTGTAAATCGAATACTAGAGCAATATCTACGTTGTTTTGTTTGTGACAAACCTAAGAAGTGGGTAGAGTGGTTGCCTTGGGCAGAGTACAGTTATAACACATCAGTCCACTCTTCGACCAAATTAACACCCTTTCAAGTTGTTTATGGCAGATTACCACCTAAGCTTTTACCTTATGTTCCGGGAACTACTAAGGTACAAGCTGTTGATGACTACCTTCAGAGCCGGGATTCAGTGCTAAAAACTTTACGTACCAACCTGTTTGAAGCCCAAAACCGTATGAAGAATTATGCCGATCGGCATCGGCGTGAATTGGAATTTAACGCAGGTGATTACGTTTACATTAAACTACAGCCGTATCGTCAGACAAGTGTGGTCACTCGGAACTCGGCTAAACTCAGCCCACGTTTTTTTGGTCCTTACAAAATTCTTGATAGGGTAGGGAAGGTGGCGTATCGGATCGAATTACCTCCCGGGTCTTTAATTCATGATGTGTTTCACGTAAGTTTATTAAGGAAGAGTGAAGGCCATATTCCAGAACCATTACCACCTCCCATTGATGAGCCTGTTCAATCGCAAAGGAGTCTTCAACCGGAGTATGTATTGGATGAACGGGTTGTGCAAAAGGGTAAATATCGGCCTAAGACGGAAATTTTAGTTAAATGGGTTGGTCAATCTCGCGAAGATGCAACATGGGAAAATAGATGGCGTTTTTCTCGTACGTATCCTCAGTTTCACCTTGAGGACAAGGTGCCTTCAAGTGGGGTGGATTGTTATGTGTCCGAGCCCATGCACGTCTTGCATGGCGAATAGAATGGAACCCAAGCCCACGTGCAAGATTTGGAAGAATGGAAGTAGCAGCAACTTTTATTTGTTTTGAATTAGTCTTATTGATATTACTAAAATAAAGGAGGTAGTGGGTATGCCCACTTTTCCACTAACGTTATTTTTCCAAATTGTTAGGAGTAGTTTGAACTTTTCTAAAATTGTTTCCTTTAAATTCTCATTGGAGTTTTGGAATGAGATATCAGAAAATTTGCTCCAGTTTCCTCTATATTCTTCCTTCTTGTGCTCCTTCTAATTTCTAGCTATAATATCATCCGTTCATCCCACTTAACACCATGATCCTAAGTTAACATACAAAATTGATCGATTTATAAAGTAGATGAAAATAACAAGAAAAAAACTCAAAGATCCAGATGAAAAAAAAACTCCTTTTGAATTGAAATGACAATAATGACCAAAACTTAGGGACGAAAATCACAAATTATTCTAAAAGTATATAAGTATTAGGTTTCTTAGTTTATTTTATACTTATAATTTTAACAACCTATGAATGCGCACATCGTGTTAGGTCTATGTCTAAAAGAATTTATGGGTTCGTGTCGATTAGTGTTAGATATCATTTGGTATTAATAGAATTTAAACAAGTTGTAATACATAGACCATTTGTTTTGTAGTAGCGATAACACTATAACGAATAAGTGGTTAACTCTTATTTAATTGTACATAATGAATGTGATACCATGTAATAAGGTCAAGTCTATTCTTTTTGGAATTATCATTGTTTTCTCTTAGTCCTTTTCTTCTATTGTTTTTAGGAAATTGTACCCTAATAGTGTTATCAGAGCATTTTGACCAACATTGAGCCGCAGAATTAAGTGGTGATTTAATTGCAATCAGATCAAGTGTCGAATACATTGAATTAATGGCAATGACGTTGGGTGAAGATCTAATTGACGTCGTATAATCCCATACAACTTTATTACGAAGATAAATTAAATGGATTTCAAGTTCCCATGCTAGTGGGACATTTTTGGCACAAATGGTAATCCTGATTTTTGGGTAAAATAATATGTTAACACGCCTTCAGGATAGCCTTTGTTGATTTGTAAGCTTGTCTTGAGTAGAAGATGTTAACAAATATATCATGAGTAAAGGGTTATAGGCGGCAAATAGGGTCATAATAGACTTTTGGCAAATAGGGTTATAGGCGGTAAATATATCTTGATTACTACCATCAACGATTATTCAGTTATGTATCTTTTGGCTAATAAGATAAGATTGTTAAAATGTACTTATATTATATAGATGGTAGTTAAGTGTAATATCATATTCTATATAGAGAGACATAATGCAATCATATCTACAATACTTGGTTTATCTTGGTATCAGCCATGATTTCCAATTAACCTACAACCCTAATCAATCGCCAATACCTACCCTAATCGGTTGTCGGCAACACTAAACGTATGTTGCAAGCCTATTCTATTGCCAGTAACCATATTTTGCTTCATCCGACACTCTTAACTAAAAAATTTTGATCACCATGGCCATGATTTCAACCATCTCCAGCACAAGCAAAACATCCCATAACACATAAATTTTCCTTCACCCTGACACATTCAAACTACGGGTTCTAGAAAACAGATCCACCCTTCTTTGTCACCAACAATATGTTCGGGTATGTTGATGGAACCATCATTTGCCCACCAATGAAAGCAATTGTTCTGACTACCAATGAAGCATCCACCACTAGTAATCCTTATACCCAATGGATTGCTAATGATGCACATGCAGGGATGCTTCTTATATCAACAATTTCTAAAGCCTCTTTTTTTCATGTTTAAGGAGCCAAGACTTCTGTAGAATTACGGCTCTCTTTGGATCGTGCCTATGCACCTAGTAACTCAAATAGGGAGTTCACTCTGAAAGCGCAGTTACCAAAGATCACCATGAAAGGTGATGAATTTGCCATTGATTACTTGACACAGGCTAATGAATATGTCATAGCCGTAGCCAATATTAGGGAACCGATCAAGGACAATGATTTAGTTAGCCCTGTCAGGTCTACAAGGAGAATAAAATAGACTAAAATCTGATATCCTTGCTAGTTTACCACCAACTGCTTTCAATGAATTGTATGGTCTTCACAATGATCTTGAATACATGATCAACAAACCTACGCTGATTTCAACCACCCCACCCCAAGTATAAAAGGTAACCCAAGCACACAATCCAACCAACTTGACAAAAATCATATTGCAACTATTGGCTTCTCAATTAGGATTTTAACTTAATCCTATTACATCTTACAACCCACAACCAAGGTATTTCTTTACCTTGCGACCATATAACAACCGTCGTGAGCGTCGTGGCAAGTCGCGTGGCAATAATAGTGGTCAAAACAAACCACAATTTGGTTGGGAATCTACTTAAAACATCGTTTATGGCCATTGCAAGGGGTGGAGTAATGCTTATATTATATCTTGATGCCCAAATCAACCAAACTCCTCAACTAGATCAACCTCACAAGCTAATCTTACCAACTTTTCAAAAGTGGGATCAACATCTGCTACCCTGTTGGCACGAGTAACCTATTATCATTCTTCATATCAGTTCATATGATATGTACTCACCACAAAAAAAAAAATTCATCTTTCAAACATACTTCATTTGCCTGTAATTAAAAAGAAATTACTTTCTGTCCAACAATTTTGTCATGACAATAATGTTTTCTCTTAATTTTTGCATCTTAATTTCTGCACCACCCTTATAATGGGCCCAAGCAATGATGGCCTCTACTCCATACGCCTTCCTCAACTTAATTCTATTCGAAAGATGACTTTAATTGCACATCGAGCTTCATCCACAATCTGGCATCAAAGACTTGGGCATCCTAATCGTTGTGTTTTTCAATCAATCATGTGTATATGTTCTTTACATGTTTGTACAAAATTGTTTTCTTCATTATGCACATCGTGTCAATTGGGGAAATACTCTAAATTTTCTTTGAATAGTTCTAATTTTAGTTGCAACAATATATTGGATTCGGTTTATTATGATATTTCAGGTGCTGCACCACTTTCATCATTTGATGGTCACTAATTGTTTTTGTTGTGTGTTGATCACCATTCACGTTACATGTGGATTTATCCGCTAACATAGAAATATGATGTCTATACATCTTTTCTATCCTTTCTAACAATGGTAGAATGCCAATTCTGTACCAAACTCAAAAACGTTCAAACCGATTAGGGTGGGGAATTTTGAAATCTCACCACCTATTTTAATGGCATCATTCATAGGCATTTGTGCCACCACCCTAGTGAGCAACATGGTGTAGTTGAGCGCCGCTATCAAGACGTGGTTGAAACCGGCCTTACTCTTCTTCCTTAATCAAGCCCTCCAAAAAGATGCTGGTACTTTGCATTTGAAACAACCGTATATCTTATCAATCATCTACATCTCACACCTCTTCTAACAAAGCTACATTTTAACACATATTACATCGCCATTCAGATTATTCTTTCCTTCAAGTTTTTAGCTACCAATGCTTCCTCTACCTTCGACCCTAAAACTGACATAAAATGAATTACAGATCCACGCCTTGTGTCTTTCTTGGCTATAATTCAATTACCGTTATCGCTGCTTAGACGCATATACATTGCAAGGCACGTTTGATTCAATGTGGATGTCTTAATTCAACCCCAAATAGCTCTTACCCACCCCTTGACCCATACATTTCCACATAACCCACTATTGGAAAATCTACATCACAAACACCTACTAAAACCCAACCATTTCTCACAACAACTCACCTAATACACCCACACGCTCACCTCCCTGATCCTCCCCTACATCACCATCAAACTCTCCTACACCACCTACACCTCCACCTAACTCACATGTACCACCACCACCTTCGTCACTTCCTCCACCCATTGTCTGACCTCAACCATCAAACCTTCATCCTAATCCCAAATGCACTACTCCATGTATAATCCTTCCGCCTAGCAAACCATCACTTCCCCAAGTACTAATACATTAACATCATCTACTATTTCCAACAAAATCCCCAAAATGGCATTAGACAATGGTCGAAGAGTACTATGCGCTTGTTAAATATGGAACATGGTCTAATAATGTTATGGGTACTAATGTCATTGATTCTAAGTGGTTATACAAGTTGAAAACAGGTGCACAAGGCAAGCTAACTTGATACAAATCCAAGTTGGTTTAGCTAACTTGATACAAATCCAAGTTGGTTCCTCGAGGATTTCGACAGGAAGTGGGGGTTGATTTTCATGAAATATTCAGGCCAATTGTAAAGTCTACAACCATTCGAGTTGTATTGTAAGTTGCAATCATCAATGAATGGCCACTTCGTCAACTTTGTGTGCAATATGCATTTTTACATGGTGATCTAAATGAAATAATTTTATTTCAAACAACTACCTAGATTTGTGATCCACAACGACCAAATCATATTTGTCGGCTTCCTTGCTTAAACATGCTACCAGGTTGTACTTTCCTTGCTTATCTTACACACTCCAACAACTGGGTTTTCTTGGCTCTAAAACAGATCCATCCCTATTCATACTAAAAACGGGTTGCACACTGGTATATGTCCTTGTGTATGTAAATGACATAATTGTTACTTCAAACATTAATAAGGCTATTAAAGACATCTTTCCAAGGTTAAGCACTTCCTTTACACTTAAAGACGTTGGCAAACTACATTACTTTTTTTGAGATTAAGGTTGTTCCTCATGGTCAAAATGTTCTTCTATGTCAGCGAAAATACATTTTGGACCTTCTTCAAAGAGTCTATATTTCTAAGTGCAAACATGTGTGTTCTCAATGAGCACATCTAAGTGTTATCCCTCGGTGACAACCCTATGCTAAGATCCTTCCAAGTAGAGATAGACAGTTAGGGCACTTCAGTGTGTTACCATATCACGATCGGAAATCACTTTTGTAGTTAATAAAGTTTGTAATTTCATGCATGCCCCAACAAAAAACCAATAGGTGCGGTTAAACGAGTTTTACGATACCTTAAGGGCACATCCGCTTTTGATCTTTTAATACGACATGAATCAATCTTTGGTCTTTTCATACCACATGAATCCACTTTTGGTCTTCATACGATACGGATCCTAGTTAACACTTAAAGCGTTACTCATACTCACTCGAAAATCACATTAAAACATAAGTTCAAGCATATTTTGATGTTGATTGGGCCGACTGTCTTTATGACCATTCATCCACGGGAGTATTTGAAATATACTTGGGGTCTTATTTAATTTCATGGTTTACCCGTAAACAGCGCACAGTCTCTTGTTTATTAATAGAGTCTAAATACAAAGCCCTTGTAGATACTACCTGTAACACCCTAGGCAAATCCCACATTGGCCATGGGCAGGAGAGATCTGAGATTTATAAGAAATGCCCGACCTCAAATACCAACAACACTTTTTGAGGCTTAACGTTAGTGGATGAGGGGAAAACTCCATAGTTAAGCATGCTAGGATGATAGCAATCTCAGGATGGATGACCATCCTGGGAAGTTTTCACCCCGAATAACTAAAAGCAAATCCATAAGCTCTAATGTAGTGAAGCGGACAATATTAGTGGTATGAGGAGTCGTATGTTCCACTACCACTAAACTAACTTGGTTTAAAGCTCTTCTAAATGAACTTGACGTCACACCAAATAATCCCCAAAACTTGTGTGATAACTTAGGTGGCACTTACCTATCAACCAACCCGGTACGCTCGTACCAAAAACGTTGAAGTTGACTTTCACATTATTAAAGAAAAGGTAGCATTGGGCAAAGTCAATGTTTGATTTATTAACACGGGTGATTAGTTTGATGATGCTTTCATGAAGCCCTGCCAACACAAAGATTCTTATTCTTACATTCCATACTTCAGGTCGTCACCTGCCCTAAGCTTGAAGGGGAATGTTAGAATGTAGTTATATTATATAGACGGTGGTTGAGTATAATCCGTAAGCTCTTAAACGAAATTTATTCAATTTTATTTTTTGAATATGAAAGTTAATGAATAAATATTGCATTTCTATCATTTTTTTGTATGTTAAAAACGTTTTTGATTGAAAAAATGAAGAATTTAGCAATTTCTTTTACTTCTCGTAATATTTGGTCTTCTCAAATGAACCCTCCCTCTATATATATGGATATCATGTAATTAATAATTATTCAATCAATTCTACAATACAAGGTTTATACGACTATATCTACTTTGTATACAAATGTCATTATGTATAAAGTATAGGGTGATTAGTTGTTGTTAGGGATATACATTGTACCTATAAATATTGGTGAATGAAGAAGGGTAACTTTGAAACAATCTAATATTGAATCATCGCAAACTCGATTACCAATATATTTTGTTTTTTCTCTCCCTTAAACCCTAACCCTACTCCGGTCGCTTATTCTCCCCATTGTCGGTCGTTTCTTATTAACAACCCCTATCCTCTGTCTCCAAGATTGTTCCTCCCTGCGACTTTCGTGACTGCCCCACCAATCAGAGGGCCTACAAATGCCATAATCTCGCGTCCAACAAAATCATTATCTCCCGATATGTCATCTTTGCAGAAATAGTATTTCCCTTCTCCACCTTACATACTGCTCCAATTTCTTATTACTCTCAACGCTCTTACCTCTCTTTTGACCTACAACCTTAGTTTAAGATTCTGTAAAGCCCTCAAAATCGTACCCAACACTCCAAACCATCCTCCCATTTTATTACAACCTTCATTCCCTACTCGTTCTTTGCCGACACAACCTCCAACTGTACCCATCACCTCCTCGTCCTCACCTACCAAAGACTTTTCTCAAACCTACATATGTCACCAACATACCGCTAACCATGAATTTGTACATTCTAATTTCTCTTTTGACCTACACCCCTTAGTTTGAATTTTCTCACGCCCTAAACCATCGTACCTGACACTCCAAACCAGCATTCAACTCCATCATCACCTTCATTCCCTACTAGTTAATTACCTACACAAACCCCAACCGTACCCACCACCTTCTCGTCCCCACCCACCAAAGACTGCTCTCAAACCTATACATGTCACCAACATACCACAAACCATGTCTCTAGTCCACCGAATACTATGAAATCACCTTCATCATAAAATCACGTCTCTTATTTCTTGTGAATTTGCTATGAAAGATCACGGGCCCTAACTCACTTTCTTGTTATTGCAATTACTAAGCATGCAGATTCACTGCTTTTGTCTCAACAGAATAATGCAAAGGAAAATATCAAACGCACCAATATGGTTTCGTGTATAAAGAAGGAGTTGCCACCATATCGACACCAACACCAAATTAGCTACTTCAGACGGTGAAGCATTTGATAAATCTACTCTTTTCGACGGTTTGGTGCTTTACAATATCTGATATTCACACAACCCATTTCATACACAATTGAACATTTGTATTCACATGCATGCCCAACGTCTTCTCATTTCAATGAACGTAAACAAGTTTTGATACACCTTCAACTCTTCATAGTATGTTGACTTTGGTCTTACTCTTTCCACATCCGTATGATCTTCTTTGGTGGTATACATGGACGTCGAATGGGGTGGTTGTCTGGGTGCTCATCGTTCCATATCGGGGTATTGTGTTTAAATAGGAGACAATTTATTGTCATGGTCATCTAACATGCAAGTTAAATTCTCCCTCTAGTGTTGAAGTTGAATATCGAGGATTCACCAATGTTGTTTCTGAAATCAGCTGGCTTCGCAATCTACTATTGGAATTGCATTACCCACCGAGTCATGCTACTATAGTTTACCGTGATAACGTCAATACAATTTGCCTTTCTGGTAATCCAGTCAAGTATCAGAGAAAAAAACACATAGAGACGGATATTTTGTTTTGTTAGAGAACAAGCTATGCATGGGCATATCACATCCCATTACCAGGTTCGAACATTTTACCGAAGGTTTACCTCAGGTCCTATTTACAGATTTTCGGTCCAGTCTCAACATCCGGCAGCGTGAGGTAATAACGTGGAGACCAAATTTACTCTAGTTTATATGTTTAAGCCTCCAGGTCATATTAACTTCGTGTGTTGTCTTTTACTCTGACACGTACCCGCGCATAGCGAGTGTAGAAAACAGATTCGAAGTTGAAAATTATCTGAAACTTAGTGACATACCCGAGACCTACATCAGAATCAGTATATATCAAGTGAATATTCAAAAACAAATTAAAATTTTTAGAGGGGGGCCCAATCTAATATATAATTTTTAATACGAAATCAAATAACTAGTACTTCTACCGAAAAAACAGGAAGGCCTGGGCCAGCCCTCGGTTATGCCTTAGTTGCGTTGCTGGAAGAAGGGTTTAGGTCTCTGTCATTGACCGGTGTATCAACCGATGTTCTAAGAAGAATTATTAATGTGGTTATGAGAATTCATTCACAAAGTTACAATAACAATCCATTTAGATCGCATATGGATGTTGCAAATAACCAAGTTCACATGAAGGGATGACACGAGTAGTACATTGTGATAGATTGTAACAAACTACATTTAAAGAGTGCAATTGAATGTGTGGGGCGGATATGTTTTTTTAATCAGTGATTTCATTAAAATGCAACTAAAGCGTGTGTAGTCGTCGTAGCAACAACCGTGCAAAACCTCTATGCTTAGGACTTCCTTTCCAACCTTTTGAGTAGATGATGGGAGTGAAGACCAATTAGTCGAGGTTAATCTCATTTTACTAAGAGAAACCGTAATCATGTTTTGTGGCATTATATATTTTCATGCTTCGAAGTGTCGACCGGATGATTCATTGTAGTTCTTGAGGTCAAATTTTTTTGAAGGATGGAGTATTTTTAGATATCAATTGATATTAATATAAAACAATTTGTAATACTTCGAG
This sequence comes from Tagetes patula, assembly GCA_026259685.1. Lineage (NCBI taxonomy): Eukaryota > Viridiplantae > Streptophyta > Magnoliopsida > Asterales > Asteraceae > Tagetes > Tagetes patula. Next base: position 1,523,971 of record JAOYNQ010000001.1, read on the forward strand.
GGTTTGCTTTATAATAGTGATAATAGTTAAGGCTAAGTAAGAACCATATGAGCCAATTTTCTCATATAACATATCAAAACTCGTGCTTCTTTATGATTCATATGCAACAAGTTTAGGACTCCTAATAGCATTGATCAACTTCCTTTATATCCATAAATCTATTAACTAAACGTAAAATGGCAGAGTATAAAGTCGAAAACATACCATCCAACGAACATCTGCAGGAGCCAAGTGCATAGAAGGAACTGTCCTGCGAAACATGTAAGCCCCAATTTCTTGATCATCTTCATTCACCTTCATCCACCGGTAAAACACATATTATTAATTTATTAGTTTTCTAGAAGTCACAAATCCCAATGTCAACCTAGTTTACATATAAATATATCGATTCGGATTTTGTTTCATCTAAACAGGAAGGAGTAAAAGAACTTAGCATAACTAGTAGAAAAACGTATGAAACGTTGGTTATGCATTTTTAATGCATAAAACCTCCTTAATAATACTACTTTGTAACTGTACACTAATCCCCATGTACTCATGCCATATGAGCTGCCTATTTGGAAGCATACCTGAGTCTGGCGTCCTATGTAGCGATGTAGAACCACCCCAATATGGAAGCAAGGGGTACATGCAACCAAATCGGCAATCGTAGATATGTTTGTTATTTGTGATGCATGTCTCCTACGGCGCCTTCTTAATATTGATTGAAAGCTGCATTTAACATTTTGCAAAAATTTGTCTGCGAGTTCACTCGGTTCAGCAACCACAAACACATCATTTTGCCAGCTGGAACAATAACATACATAACAAATGTGTTGGATTGAGTTATAGTTTTAATGTAGATGATTCAAAACATAGAAATTATAATATTGATCCAAATACTTAAAATGGTTGATTTGGGTGATCAAAATTAATGCTTATAAGAAAACCTGTCAAATGGGTCAAGACACCAATCAAAAGTTCTCAAATGATTATAATCGCATTCAGAAAACTAGACGGATGTAAAAGAAGGGCAACGTGTGCTAATCCAATTCTTACCTCTCCTAACCCAACCCGTTTCAATATGCTACAAATACATGTGTTGACCAAACACACTACTCCACCCGCCTAAACTGTCAAAGCATAACCAAACATTTACAACCTCGTAATTTTATTTAACAAAAAATAAATAAATTGGTACCTTATTTTAGTAATTCTTCACGTAGTCATTATTAACATATCTATCACCAAGACTATTCATATGAAAGAAAACACATCCAAAATCTGACCATAACCATAAATCATTAAACTATTTATCGATATATAAACTGGTTGTTGAAGGATGAAACAACCCACCTTAATATTGACCCATTTCTATCATTCTGAAGAGCCAAATGAACAACTCCAACATTTGGGGAATTTTGTAACTTATCATGCAACAACCGAATAGGAACTGAAAGTTGTCTAGGTGCAGTTGGCGATTCCTGGGGGCAATTGTACAGACATGGATTTAATGGGATGAATAGTGGTGAGGTGAATGGTGACGGAAATGAAGTTTCAGGTACTGGCTTAAGTGTTGTTGATGTCATCACATCCATCACAGATATTTTTATTCCATTACCACAACAAAATGTATCCAGTGAGTGAATATGGTTAGAATTTCTTCCAGAATTTGAAGCCTTCACGAGTAGCACATTACGTCTCCAACCTAAGCGGGCTCCATGTTCACCTACTGCTTATGGGTACTAGATGTTAATTTATATTAGAGATGGGAGAGGGTAGTTAATTAATGGGTTAAAAAAGGTATTTGGTTAGTACATGCTACTAAATAACTTTAGTGGTTAACTGAATTAACCGAACCAATTTGATATTAACAAATACCTGAAAATACTGCAAATCATACCGGTACTTGGATGCTTTCCTTGGAAGAACTGTTGAGAAAGTAGATTGTCCGGAAATTTCTCATTAGTATGATTCTGCAACAAGTTTTCACACATGGTTTTAAAGGCCGAAGAATTGTTCTTTATATAATCATTAGTGGCTGCCTCCAACTTAAGCCATATCATGGGATCAGTCTCATCCAACTCCATGTCACATCGTTCATCAACTGTAAATGACATAACCTTTTCAACCACAAGTTTCAAGCAATTAATTAAAGATGACGTCAGGCACTACGGATTTTATCATGAAGCTATATTGTACAACAAGTAGAGGTAGCAAAGCACATTAGTTATATTAGACTAAGATTTATTTATATTAGGACATTATTACTTCCTATTATTATTAGATAATACCTGTCTTATATATAAAACCTTCTAATTGTACAATCCATATGATATCATAGTCGTTGATCATACAACCCTAAACAACTACCTTGATACGTTTCCGGCTATTGATGGATGGGCTAAATCTGTTTGGGCTAATTTGTGGCGGGCCTATAACTTGGATCGAAAGTACTATTTGCTCTCCTAATAACCCAACTGACCCAAATTGACCCAATCAATTAGAAGTTAGTGTTGTCGGGGAAAACTATATTAGTGGGGGATGGTTAAAGGGTCAGTTAGATTGTTTTTAACTTATTAATAGTCGTTTTTGTTTAGATTTGGATGTCGGGTATTTTGTTAATCAAATCAGCTTTTGTGCTTGTAATCGGAGAGTTGCCTTCTCTAATTTGGCTATCTTTGTATTGTTCGTATTTGCTTTTAATCCAATCAATTTCTAGTCCTATAATACCTCCTCTATTTTTTCTTCTACTAGTCATCTGCTCTTCAAATCTGCCATCAATGGCCATTGTATCATTCACCATCACAGAAAAAACCAACCACAATTCCCATAAATTCAGTTTTACCCTATCTCACACCAATTATGTAAATTAGAAAACCTTGATCAAACCCTTTCTCATCACCAATGTTCTGTATAAATACATTGATGGATCTCTCCCTTATACATCTGAGACCATCATGCTCCTTTTACTCATCTGGAAAGGAGACATCACCTCCTACACAACTATCAAATCCTGAGTACTAGGCACGGGTTTCTAATGATGCACATGTTTGCATGTTGCTGCAGTCAACGATCTCGGAATCATATTTTGATAATGTACAAGGTGGTACTTCTCGTGAACTATAACGTACATATGCACCACATACATGTTAACGAGAATACACATTAAAAACACAAATTCTTAAAATGGAGATGCAACCTGATGAAACATATGTTGTCTATATCACAAGAGCCAAATAATACAATGCTGGATTAGCCAACATTGGTAAAGCTATGCAAGAAAAACATGTTATGTTGATTATTTAAGGTCTTCGAAAAGAATACAACAGCTTGAAATCCACTCTAGTTGCATGTCATCCTCTAGTAACTTTACTAGAATTACCTGGCCTACTTACTGATCATGAATACATGACAAAGAAGGCCGATCCCATTCTTACTGTTGCCACTCAAGCCTTCACAGCTACAACAAGCTGTGACTAAGCCATCCCTAGCAGCCTTCAACTCTTACCTAACACAATATAATCACTTCAGCAACTAATGAAACAATTAGGTTTCAATGTGCAACCTAACACAACAACAAAATCAAGCCTATTATAGTGCTCGTGGACACTAGAATTGTGACCGTGGTTCCTATATCTGACGTGGTCGGGGTAACTACAATAACAACAACAATCGAAACACAGGATCCTCATCAGGTAACAATTATAGTTTTTTTGGGCATCTAATCAAAACATTGTCTATGGTTCTTGGAGCCGGTGTGGCATTGGGCATGTTCCATCACAATGTCCAAATCGTGATCAGCAATAATACAATCACCGAGACAACCTACACAAGCAAACATCGTTGCTCATCATTCACAAGCATCATCATAATCATCTTGGTTGCCGGACACTGTGCAAACAGTCATGTGTCATGATCTTAATGGCTTTGACAACTCTAAGCCATATTTCGGTAAAAATACACTTCTTGTTGGTAATCGCAAACATTTACCTATCTTTCATATTGCCTCCCCCTCTTTCAATTCCCCAGATAAAACTCTTTCTCTTAATCAAATTTTACACGTTCCACAAATTAAAAGAAATCTTCTTTCTAAACGATGGTTTGTCAAGATATAATGTCTTTTTTGAGTTTAATTCTACAATTTTTTATGTGAAGGATACATATACCCGAACTATCCTCCACATTGGTTCAATTAATGACAGTCTCTACTCCTTTCATCTACCAAAGATTCAACCTAATTCAAATGTTGCATTCTCCACCATTCGAACTTCACCCACAACTTGGCACCAACGACTTGGACATTCTCACTCATAACTTCTACAAACCATGCTTTCAAAGATTTTTCTTCCTATAATAGTTCTACTTTTTCTTTCTATCATTCATGTCCAATGGGAAAATCTTCAACCTACATTTATCATCTTCGAATTATAAGAGCAACTATGTATTGGACTTAGTATTTTGTGATGTTTGGGGACCCACTCATGTTACTTCTTTTTATGGCCATCATAATTTTCTACTTTGTATTAGTCACTATACTAGATGCATGTGGCTATTTCCTCTCAAATAAAAATCTGATGTGTTCAACACCTTTAAATAGTTCCACACAATGGCTGAAAGACAATTCAATACCCAACTTAAATCGGTTCAAAAAACTTGGGGGTGAATTTCAAAACTTATCCTCATCTTTTTACAACACTTGGTATCCTACATCTTCTCTCTTGTCTTCATACAAGCGAAAAGAATGGCTTTGTTGAGAGACGACATCGTCGTGTGGTCGAGGCCTCAACCTCTTAGCATTCCTTAGTGTTCCAAATTGGTGTTCCAAAGCGTTTTTAGAACTTTTCCTTTCAAACCCCCATATATTTGATAAGCTGCATGTCCTCTCTTACTTCATCTCATATTTCTCCCTTTGAGCATCTTTTTAATCGTAAACCCATTCTTTCCTTTTGACGTGTTTTCGGGTGCCAATGTTTTCCTCATCTCCATCCATACACTCCACATAAAATGGATTTCCATTATTTATCATGTATCTTTCTCGGATATAGCCCCTCTTATCACTGATATCAATGTCTTGACGTCATCACCAATTGAATTTGCAACACCTAACATGTACAATTTAATGAACCACATTTTCCCTTTCTTCAATCATCTTCTACATCTACCCCACCCTATCCAGAACCTTACTTTTGATCCTAACCTACCACACATAAATAATCATTGCCTATCACAAATGAACAACCATCATCTTCACAAATGACCAACAACCTAAGCCATCAAATCTCACCCAAACTAATCAAACCAACAACTCAACCTAACCTACCCTAGACCAAACCCACACATCGGTCCAATCAGCCAACCCACCTACTGCCACCATCACCACCGCCCTCCACCGATCACTCACCCTACCTTTTAAGGTGATGTTATAAATATTGCAAAAAGCCCATCGATGAAATAGTGAGTTTGATCATGAATTAGGGACTTCACTCTATTTGCCATTTTTTTAATCCTGGAATGTTATTGATTTTGGTGATGTTCGTGTTCATTTTTTATTGCATGTTATTAGTTTTGGTAACCTTATGCGCATTTGTGTAACCTACCATGTACCCACAAGATGCATATTACATAGACTCGCATTAGGCATCATGTAATAAGTCATGGTCGGCGTAACACAAACATGCAATTGAATTTTATTTTGTTTGGTGACAAAATGCAATGGGTGTCTACACGTGTTTGAAGGAAAAAAAAAGGAAAATTGGTTTTTATCAAGATTGATACATGTTAATATTCAATTGTCAAAATTGATGTATAATGTTAGATAATCAATCAAACCTACTCATAGTACATTACCATCCGAGTAAATTATTGTTTTGAGGGTTTTTTTATTTGGATAAGGATTGTTTTGATTTATTACGGTTAACTTGATTTTAATCTTGTATGTAAAAAACTATGACTTTTAAAAAAGTTTTTTTTAAAGCTGGTAGGTGGTGGGTGGGGGGGTGTTGGTTGTCGTGTTATAGACACTTTCAAAATTTATATATATATATATAGAGGGACACTCAAATGAGAACACCTTTTAACTTGAGTACAAAAAGTATAATTTTAACGAATCATAAAGTGAGTCAAACTATTGAATTTTTTGTAATATAATTTGACCAAAATGCTTATAACTCAACTAATTTTAACATCTATTTAAAAAAATATGATTCGTGATGTCGTTTGTTAGAATGCATATATGCACCCACAAT
>JAOYNQ010000001.1:1551484-1571840 GCA_026259685.1 Tagetes patula
CAGCACGTACAGATAATCATCTCCTCTGTTATACGTCAGTATAGACCTGGAGCTCTGATCATCTGTAAAACCCATTCAAAGCAATTCTCAAAATGCTTATATATCAAAACATTCACTGTTTGATGCATCATTAGACTCAAACTCCACTTCACCGCCTAAATACATTTATCTTGATCTCGCTGAATTATCTAAACTCAATAAACCCTGAAGTCAAAACAAGTTACTTTGCCAAATATCTGTAGAAACCAAGGCATCTGTGTTTTCTTCAAATCAAACCAAAACATGATAAAATTCAAATCACAGGTCTGGTTTGTCGAACGGAACATGGCATGAGTTTAAATGGACAATAATATTGACAATCTGTTCGAATCATTGTTTCTCCAGATAAATGTTTCAAACTCCTTATTTGAATCTTGCGAGACTTGTAATATTTTACATCAAAATATTTCCTGAAAATTTAGACTTTAAACGTTTTATGTATCGAAAATACCTCGAAAGTATGGATATGGATTCATTATTTTAATATGAGTAATGATTGTGATTTGACTTTAAATTCTTCAAAATTATATTTTTTTAATAATTAGGTTTCTTTGCGACACTACAGTGTCGCATCATGCGACACTATGGTGATGAATATGTTACCTGATGTGGGTCGGCTGGATCATTTTTCTGATATTTCTAAACCCACGACATTACAGCTGACCTTAACCCTAAAACACACACAAATCAATATACTGATCTTAAAGTGTTTTTAGTCAATTTCAACCGGTAAGTTTCGATCTCTTACATGTTTCGAACCTTCGTTTAATTGGTATTTGATTGTTGTGTCAATCTAATATGGTATTGATTGAACTGTCTTTTGGGTTTTTACGTTTTTTTTGCGACACTTGTGTTCTTGTTGCGACACTGAACGAAGTTCAGACTTGCCTGCGACATTACCAAGGTTACATTGACACTGGTTTGTTGGTAGTGTCGGAGGCCTGATATGCCACGACAATGTAGTGTCGATGCGCACATTCTGCTGCTGCGACACTAAAGTGTCGGTATTTCTGCAACACTGCTGTGACACTACTATGTCGCACTTATGCGACACTATGAGTTTTTATTATTTTTTATTTATTTTATTATTTTATTCTCTTTTCATTTTATTTCCTTTTATTTTATTTTCTTTCTATTTTTATTATTTTGTTTCTTCTAGACTAACAAACTTTCGGGTATTATCTCAGCTTAGTAAATGGATTCGAAGCCACCTCTACCGATGAAGTTCGATAAGAGATCGAATGTGGTCGCTTATCTGAATGATAAGGACCCTAAGTCTGTCGGTTATCGTGATGCGATATCTTAGTTGAAGTCGTCTCCTATCTGTTATGCTATTACGAAGGACGTGGTTATTGATCAGCAACATATTCGGGATTACTGGGAATCGGCGATATACAACCTTAATGCAAATCCGGCGGAAATTAAGGCGAGAGTTATGGGGGAGGAGATTGTGCTGACTGTTGACTTGATAGCCCGGATGCTGCGTTTAGAGAGAGATGTGGGGATACCTTCTCTACTAAGTATCAAAGATGTTCATGAAGGATTTATGGAAATGGGCTATGAAGGTACCGACTATCTGGAGCGTCGGGAGATTAAGAAGTCGTTTTTATCAAAGGAATGGAGGTTTATCGTCCACGTCATTTATGTTTGTTTAGATCATCGGAAGGGTGGAACAAATGGTCTAAACTTTGAATGGGCTAGAGCAATGCTGAATCTTTGCAGGGGAGATAAGGCAAATATCCACAAATGATATTTGAGTATATGATTGAGAATATCTCCGCTTCAAAGAAAGACAAATGGCTGTTATATCCTCGATTTATTCAGACAAATTGATAAGCTGAAGCCGAGATTACAGAAGCTGGGAGATCCTCTGCTATTGACGAAGATGAATGTTAGGATCTTCGCTGACTGCTCCGCATCCCGACATGATGTTTCGGGAAAGATAACTTATCTTTTCCGGAAAATGAACTCTGACGATCGATGGGAGTACATCGAAAAATTAAAGATCAGTCAAGGTAAACGGTTCGAGGAACTTAGAGATAAACTTAAAGAAGATATCAAGAAGAGGAAAAAGTTTATTGGAAAGAGGTCGGCTCCGTTTGAGGAAGAACTGGATGAGATCGAGACCGAGATTGCTAAGTCGAAGAGAAAGAGGAAGAGGAAGGCAACTAACAAAGGGAAAACTGATTCTGATACTGATGTCAGAATCAAAAGGTCGAAAGGAAAGGAGCCCGAAGTGTGTGAGTCTGTACCCAAAACATTTATCAAAAAGAAGCATGAAAAGAAAGGATTTGCTGGTCTTGACGAGGACGTGATTCGAGGTGTGAATACGTCACTTGCCAACGAATTGGGTATGATAAAGACGAAACTGATAAATGCTGAGGAAAGGGAGAGACACCGGGAATCAGAGATGGATGATTTGAGGAGGATCGTATTGGATCAGCAAGTTCTTATCAAGAAGCTGTTAATTGAATTAAATGAAGTAAAGAAAGAGGTGAAGGTTGGAAACACAGAAACTGGAGATGAGATCAATGAAATGGTGAACATTGGAAAATACCCAACTTTGAAGGAAATGGTCCAAACGGGAAAAAGTCGAAGAGAGTTTGCTAGGTTCAGCGGTGCAGGTGCGAGAAAAACTGAGAAAGAGGCAGAAATTACTGATGATTTTTGTCTCGATATTGATGTTGATCTGATGGGTGATGAGGTGCTTGCTGAAAGTGAGAAAATTCCTGATTTAAGAAGATTAGTTGATGAAGAACAGGAGGAGGAGCAGTTAATTGATTATGATTCAGAGCCTGAATTTTATGAGGTGGACGAGAAAGAAATGGTGTATGTTGCTCAGAGGAGCGGAATAGAGGGTGACGTGTTTGAGCTCGATAAATCTGATTGGTTCAAGAAAGTAGAAGAACCTGAATCTGTCACACCTCTATTTCAAAACCTGGATGCCCCCACCCCCAAAGACACAGATAATAAAATTTTTAGCTGGAAATACAATTTGGAGCTCCGAAAGTTTATGATCAAAAGAAGAGGGGGAGGGATCAGTTACATCAATAACCGCAAACACTTTCAAACTTTCCCGAAGTGGGATTTGAGGCGTTTGGCGGTTCTTCCACTTATTAACGCAGATCAAAATGATCGTGCGAAACTTCTTGAGGAGGAGATTCAGGCGGGGTTAAAGGATAATTTTGTTAGTTTCGGGTACAATAAGTTGGAACGGAGGAGATCTAAGAAAGATTTAGATTGGGTGACTGGAAAAGGAAAAATCGTGTTAAAGATGAAGCCAATCAAGACGGTGTTGAGAGTAAGAGTTCCAGACCCTAGCCTGTCGAGACTGCAGGAATTTGAGAAATGGTTCTATGATAATCAGACGGGGGAGGCGGTCATACGTATAAAAGATGGAACTGAGTGGAGGATGTTTGATCCAATGGAGGTGTTTGGTTTTTCGGATGATGATTTAAAGATTTTATGTGAAAACCCGATTAGGTTTAGAGCCGAAGCTGATACGAAGAAAGAAGACGCTTTGTTTGAACGAGTGGCGAATAGGGCTCGTGGAATTAGAGCAGAAGTGAAGGAGCTTGCTGAGAAGATACAGGCGAAGACGGAGCTGATTGAAAATGTTCGTGAGTTGACAGAGATGTTTGGGAAAGCACAAGCTGGAGCTGGAAAAGAAGACCCAACAGGTGAAGTACCTCCCTAGGGGGGGTAAAGTTGACCACATGTAGGTGGTACTTCACCGTGTTGTTATTAGTATTTTGTTTATCTTGTAATAGTTTAGTCGTATTTCGTTTCCGCTGTAATAGTTAGACTAGTATTTGTATTAGTGTCTTTGTTACCTGTTCATGCGACACTGCATGCGACACTATAGTGTCGCATGCAGCCTTGTCTATGATCAGCGAGCAGGTAGTGTCGGGTATGTGACACTACCTACGACACTATGATCTGTATAAATAGTTGTTTTAGGCCTTTTGTACAAAACTCTTTGGAACTTATTGGAATACAATTTACATTTGATATTGAATTCGAATCTCACTGTGTGTTTGCAAGGAATTGAATCTGATATATCTTTGTTGCAATCATCTAATCCATCTTCATCTAATAACCTTCTTAATTAAACCATTCTTAATGGGTTTTCATGGTTTGTGTGAGTTTGATCATCAATTACAATCAATTGATTACTAGATCTAGTGGTATCAATTGATTGTAATCTGATCTATAGTATCATAGCATGGATCCATTGATTACCAGGACCAACATTAAAAATTATAAAACTTATGAATTTGTTGTCTAAATCATTTTCGCAAATACAAAGTTCATTATCTACATAATCTTGGATTAGGGTAATTATCTAATTCATTATTTTTCTGCTTAATTAATTTGGATTAACTGATTGTTAACATTAGTTATTTTATTGGCTAATTATCCTTTAATTGAAAAACCAATGTAAATGAATAGTAATATAGTCAAGTTTTGTGTTTTTTTATTTGGCCACCAAAGTAACCAATTAAACAAGTAGTAATATTGTCAAGTTTTGTGTGTTTTTATTTGGCCACCAAAATCATAGAAAGGCCAAGCAATCCCTTAAAGTTAATCCTTTAATTGAAAAACCAACGTAAATGAATAGTAATATAGTCAAGTTTTGTGTTTTTTTTATTTGGCCACCAAAGTAACCAATTAAACAAGTAGTAATATTGTCAAGTTTTGTGTGTTTTTATTTGGCCACCAAAATCATAGAAAGGCCAAGCAATCCCTTAAAGTTACATGATTCGACTTCTAAGGTCAAAGATGTTAATATACATTATTAGATGAAGTTAATGTTTAGTATCAAGCCACAATCCCTCAAAGTTAATTCGTAACACAGAACGCTCGCCGCAACGTGCGAGCGATTGAATCCATCTAGTTTCATATTTATTTAACTATCATTATTTATTATAAACATTATTTGACTCTTACTACAAATGAATTAACTTCGTAATACATATCCATTATATATATATATATATATATATATATTTCTTATCTAATAATATACAACCATTATTATTTATTGGTTATTATTATTACTTCGGTTATTTTTACATAAACTATTTATTCGTTTAAACAATTTATCAATTTGTTTTATCTAAATCAGTTATTGGTTTAAAACCCCAAATTCCTATTAGAACCTTAGTTCCCAAATTGTCTAAGGGAATCTTTCGGTGCCTTTACTCAAGTTATCTTATTATTAACTGTCACCTATTATCAAGTGAGTATTTATAGCCTCTTTTTACTTTTCTGTTTTGGGGTGAAATCATGTGCCTTACTAAATCGTGCTATCATTTTGTTCACTTTTACTCATTTTTGGTTAATCACCTAATACTTTAACCAAGGGTGATTGTAACCAGTATCTAATCATTTGGTTTAATTACCTGATATTTTATCCGATGGCAATTGTAACCGCTTATGTATTCATTTTGGTTTAATTACCTGATATGTTATCCAAGGGTAATTGTAACCGTTGATTTATTTCATTTTAACTTAATCACCTGATACTTTATCCGAGGGTGATTGTAACACATTTTAACTTAATCACCTTATACTTTACCCGAGGGTGATTGTAACACATTTTAACTTAATCACCTGATACTTTATCTGAGGGTGGTTGTAACTACATTTTAGTTTAATTATCCGATATTTTATCCGAGGATGATTAAACGGCTTTTCAATTTAATCGTTTTATCAACGTCACTTAGTCTGTGTGATTAAGTGGATGCTAGTCGTAAGGTTTGATTGTGCTATATGTTTACCTTGTGTGATACTCTTTGCATTTATAGTTTTTACTTGACATGAGCATTGAATCCATTTACTCATTTTAATTTTCTTTTCAAATATCTTTATCTATATATATATATATATATATATATATATGCAAACCTATGTTTACTTACCAGCTAATTCGTTAGCTGAACAAATACTATTTTCACATGATTTCAGGAAATGCAGCTTAGAAGGATTTTGAGATTCCCTTACATTTAGGATCTTGGACCTAGTTTAATTAAATGAGTTATGTTATTTGATGGTTGAGACGGTGTAACTAGTTATGTGGGATAATGAAAAAAGTTGTTAATTTGTATTTTAGTCATTTTAGCGCAATGAGCTACGAGCAATCTATTCACTTACATCCGCCTCGATGATTCCGCCATCGGTCGGGGTGTGACACATTGACTCCGTAAGTCCATAATCTCTCTTTTCTTTAATTTAATTATCCATAACTAAAGCCCATTTTTACTAATTGTTGGATTAGACTTTTAGGATGTTACAAAAATCAAGACAGAAAACTTTAGACATCTGTTGAGCAATGTCCATTTGTGCCCACAGTGGCTGCTGTTGGTGAAGCAAGCAAAATGGTACCTAAATATGTGTCAAAGACAACAGAAAACTAGAGATTAGTTCAAAAGCTCTATGGTTTCTAAGAATGAGTATCCAAAACACCATTATTCATGGCTTCAAGACTTATAAGTCAGCCAAGGGTCTTTGGGATGCATTGAAGGCTTGATATGAAGGAAATGAAGAACTCATAGGGAACCAAAGATATGTTCTCAAGCAAAGATTTGAAAACTTCAATCATATGCCTAGTAAAACCATGACTGCTACATATATAGATATGTTGAGTTAATGGATTTACTCCAAGAAGCTTAAATTATCATTGATAACAGTGATGTGATCAGAAAGTTCATGTGGTCTTTATAAAAACCATGGACCATATACACTATGGCCATAAGAAGAACCAAAACATTAAAGACCATGAACCTTGAAGAACTCTATGGAATGCTTAGTGCATACCAGATGAAGATAAATGTATAACAAGAATCAACGAGCAGATTAGTAAATAGATCTAATCAAGTTAGATCTCTTGCTCTTGCTCTTCTCCCTCAAGAACCAAACTATCAATCACCTATTGTTATCCATCAAATGCCTCTGATTACCTATCCTGAATCTCTCTAGCTGTTGAAACCTCAAATGCTACATTCATCACATCAAATTCTCCTACATCATGCTCCAACTCATCTTCACTATCAAAAGCTCACAAATTCAGCTTTGTGTTTGTATTTGCTGACCAAGGCAAGCTTCTTCTAGCTGTCAAAAGAAGACTTCAAATGCATTCACCATGATGATCTTGACTAAACGGAAATAGACTATTAGATAACTATGATATACTCCAGGACAAAGCAATTTCAACAAAGAACATGAAGACAATTCCAAATGCAAAGAAGATGAGGTTTTGGTCTTGATAAAAGCAAGCTCACTTCATTACAACTACAGCTAACTTTGTCACTCTTCTAGAGAAACGAACGTGAGATTCTCCTCTCGCGTTTGATTCAAAAGAAGGAGAAACGTTGATGCTAATGACCAAGAAAAGTTTTTGATCCAGGTACTAAAGATTTAAGTTTTGTTGATCCAGCTACCTAAACAATTCCACACACCATTTCATCTACGGATAAATCTAAGGTTTAGCGGGAGCTTGTTGACGAACATGCAGATTTATATTAAGAGATGAAGGTGGTTTCAAGGGGGAGTCTAGTGGAAAATTATTTGTAAATATGATCCAATGATCAGATCAATCTATAAGAGGAGCGTCCGATGATCTTACACAAGAACCTAGTCTTGCAAGATGGACTTTCTACAAAAAGTTATTTGCTGTTAATTGGGTTAACAGTTGAACAAGACTTGCAGAATGATCAAGATCTTCAAGCTATTGTCAAGTGGGAGTTTGTTGGTGCACAAAAGTCTGACAACACCTTGAAGAATCTTCAAGCTGTTATCAAGGGGGAGATTCTTTGTTTAAAGAATTGTGACAACATATTGATGAGTCTTTAAGTCTGTATCTTGGTTATATGTAATTTACGTTGTACATTATGTTGTAATATATGTTTGAATAATATAATAGGTCATGGGTTATGTGAAACCTAGGTTTCGATAAAAGTTTCGTGCGAAACCTAGCTGATCCGAAACCTAATGAGTTTTAGGTTTTGGGTATAAATAGGTATAGGTTTCATATTGTAATGTAGCCGTCTAATAAAACCTACGAAACCTATAGTGATAATCAGAGAAGAGTGATTACATTGTTCGTCTGAGAGTGGCGACCAAAAAGCAAAACAAATTAAAAGAACGAGTTAAAAAAACTTGCCTTGCACGGACACATGTTTTTAAGCTTCATTCGTGTCTGCAGGTCGTTTGGGCGTCGCATTGTGTGAAGGAATTCGAACCAAGTTTGCACCCCCCCGCGTAGATGCGAGAGTAAAACATGACACAAGAACTTAACATGTCACGAAGACTTGCATATATAAGCTAACAATGTTTTTGTTTCCACTCCAATGTGGGACAAAGTGAATGAAACAAAATTTTTAGAATCTCATTCTAAAATCCAACCAAATAGGAGCTCTTAACCATTCAGACATCTTAACCATGCAGACATCTTAACCATGCAGACATCTTAATCATTCAGCACTTAATCATTCAGGACTGACAAACAACCCTAACTCATTTGTTAGTGGCTTTTTGCCTCAAACATAAAAAGTAAATTAGTTTAATAGTAAAATGCCAAAATAGTCCTTGGGTTTGTACCGATTCGACCACTTTAGTCCTTATGTTTTTTTTGCCATTTTGGTGTTTGGTTTTGTAAAAAACTGCCAATTTGGTCATTCCGTTAACATTTTCTATTAGTTTAGTGTAAAATGACTAAAATACCCTCGTTTATTAAATAAAAAAAGTAAAAAAACATGACAACACCCTAGTTCTTGACTTTGTGGCATATCTTCATCACCACACCACCATCATCATCCTACCCCATCTTCATCACCACCATCACTTCAACCAAAACACCACCAAACCAAATTTAGAAACATTAAGCTAAAACCCATATTCACCTCCCTCCCTTCCACCTCCCTCCCGTCGGCATCTTGAAGCCACCACCATTGTGCACCAGTTCTTGTTCTAATTCAAATGATTTCATAATCAGCCTCCAAATCTCCATCCATGGCCTAAAACCCATCTCCCACCACCAGAAACATTGTGTAACGAGATCAACAATGCGATGCTGATTAAAGGTAGTGGGATGATGGTGAATAACAATCAGAGCGGTGGAGTGAGTGTGTGAAAAGATGTGAGGTTAAGGCCAAATTAGAGGTTTTCATCGGAGATGGGTGCTCGAAGGTGGGTGATCGGAGGTGAAGCCGTGTAGTTGAGACAGTGGTGGTTGTCATTGGAGAAATGGTGATGTGGTATGGTGGTGATGTTGAAGAAGAAAGAAAAGAAGAAAAGGATTGGAGTTGGTTGTTGAATTGTTAATTGGAGAAAAAAAACATAAGAACCAAAGTGATCGAATCAATATAAACTAAGGGGCTGTTTGGCAAAATCTGAATCATTAAGTGCTGAATGGTTAAGAGGTCTGAACCATTAAGAGATTCTATCAATGGGCGAGATATTGAGGTAGAACTTCAGGTCATGATAAGTTTGGTATATGCTCCATTAAGTTCCATTCAGCATCTTTCAATCTCTTAACCATTTAACATTTAACTGAATCATTCAGAGTCTCTTTTTTATAAAACAAACGCTTTAAATACTGAATTTAAATGATTAAGCACTGACTGAAGTACTAGAAAGTAAAACAAACAACCCATAACATCATACTATTATGGTAATTTACTCTTAGTTTAAAGTAATTATTATAATGTAGGGACCCTATAAAATTGTCATAGAGTTGAAGGTGCAAATTTTAAAACCTCTAAAGTCGGGTTTCTGCACCTTACTTACGTTACGTCCTCATATTCCTTCCGATCTATCTATCTATCTATCTATCAATCTATCTCTCTTTTTCTCTCTCTCTAGGGTTTCGTTATGCAACCAGCAACACCGGCGGTCATGGATCCTCGGTACCAACAACAGTGGATGATGATGAATCAACAGCAACCACCACCACAGCAGCAGTTCCCTCAACAACCGCCTCAACAAATGTATACCTACAACCAGCAACCACCACCGGCTGCCGCGGTGCCGCCTGTTGTACCTCAGTACCCGGTACCACCTCCCGCTGCGGGTGTCGGTGCCGCCCATCAACCAGCTACCGCCGATGAGATCCGTACGCTATGGATCGGAGATTTACAGTATTGGATGGACGAACAATACCTCGTTAGCTGTTTCGCCCAATCTGGAGAGGTAGTTTACGGGACAGTATATTACGTTTGTTTGCATTACGAATAATTGGATCTGTTTCTGTCTATGAACTTGTTATGCCTCCTAGATTAGTTAACAGAATAAGAAATTTATGTAAAAAATCATCTTTCGAAAGGGTACAATACAATGTAATTAGCAAGGTTGATGTGTTGGTAACAAATTTTGATTACTGACACAGGTTACAGAAACGTTTTTTTCAGCTATATGTAAGATGTTCTTTGATTTATTTAACTTTATCACTTCATAGGCACTTGTTTCTTTCAACAAGCCTGATACTTTTGATATAGTTAGTAAGTAAGGCTCCTGGTTCGTGTTACATTATCTTTTCGGTCAATCATATTCCAAATATAGCACTGGTTTGAATAACACAAAGTATAATGTTGTTATTGAACCTTTTCGTATTGAGGCATACCATCTGGATGTCCCCTTAGTGACTCAATTCTTTTTACCTAAATGATTCATTTGTATCTTATGACCATCTTTTTTTTGCCCAAATTGTTTCGTGTATGCAATACTGTTTTTGATTTGTATTACTGAAAAGTTTATAACCCTTCTATCATGAATGATTTGAAGTCATGTTACCACTTGCAGGTGATTTCGGCAAAAGTTATCCGTAACAAGCAAACTGGACAATCAGAAAGTTATGGTTTCATTGAGTTTGTTAGTCGTGCTGCTGCAGAAAGGCATTTACAGACATATAATGGTACCCTTATGCCTAATGTTGAGCAAAACTTCAGGTTGAACTGGGCTTCTTTCGGTGTTGGTGAAAAACGAGATGGTGCTCCCGATTATACCATTTTTGTTGGGGATTTGGCAGCTGATGTTACGGATTATACATTACAGGAGACATTTAGAGCTCATTATCCATCTGTAAAGAATGCAAAAGTTGTAACTGATAGGATGACAGGACGCACAAAAGGTTATGGATTTGTCAAGTTTGGAGATGAAACCGAACAACTACGTGCTATGACTGAGATGAATGGAAGATTATGTTCAACCAGGCCAATGCGCATTGGGCCTGCTGCTAATAAAAATCCTGTTGCTGCACAACAATATCCTAAAGGTACATGTTTCAACTGTGATTTTGGATATCAAACTTACGGAGTTTTTTTACTATTTACAGCTTTGTGATTTGTTTTATTTGAATATTTTTATGTGATAGTTTTTACGCCTTTGGGTGATAGAAGCATGTTATTTTAAGTTCAATTCGTTAGTGTTGCATTTAAATTCCGAAGATGTTCTCGAGCTTGCAGTCATTTCCTTCCCGTGCTTTGAGCAATTTTGGGCATTAAATACAAGTTATGTATTAAACATGCAAAATCTTATAAGAACTGTTGTCTCAAAGCAGGGTATCAAGAGGCTCTATCATGTAAGGGCCTGGCACTGATTTCAGCAGGAATAGTTACCCCTATAGTGGGTGGCCTTGCTTAGGTCAGTTTTACATTTTAAGCCATTAAATTGACCTTTCTTTTTAATTCAGTTCTTCAAGGCAGCATTATGCGATGATTTGATTACTTTTTTTAATCCAAGTCTATTAAATTTGGTTTTTTTATCAAGTCAAGCTACAACTTCTTGCGATTCAGTTGCTCTTTTGTCAGTGTTTTCTTTTCAACAAACATCAAAACGTTCCTTGTTATGTCTCTCTTTATTATTTACTTTTAACTTGGATCTGTTTCCCTTTCATAAGCGTTTATGTTCATTACCCTTGTCTCTCTACATATAGTTTGCATTACTCTTTCTGTGATGATGTCTCTTTCACGTAATTTACAGCTTTGCCATAAATGTGACCTTGTTAGTTTCAGCCAGATTTTTTTTCTAAAGTTGAAGTGCACAAGTACATTGGTTTTTTTAGTTTGGTTATTAGAAGTGAATATCATGAGGATGGAGGTGAAGAGTGTTGTTTTTAGTTGGATTGAGTAGTTGGTCTTTTTCAGTTAATTTACGGCAGATCCATGCTTGAATTCAGTGAATTGATTTTTTCTTTCAGCATTCATGTAGGATTATATTTTTATATCGCAGTTTAAAGGTTGTTATGTGACTCTGAAGGAAAAAAGCTAAGAGATAATGTATCTTTATCTATTTGTTGTTTTAGTTGCCTTATCACAATATTAATAACATGAAGTCACTATCACGTGCGTTTAGTATGTAAACGAACTTGGAGAAACAAGACAACAGATGACAGCATTATCTGTTTGGTTCATCAGTTCATGCAACCATTTAGTTTTCTTGTATACGTGGTTCTTTCTCTGATTTCACAACACTTGATTCTTATTTTTCTTTTGTTTTGATGGTCAGAAAAAAGCTAAGAGATAATATATCTTTATCTATCTGTTGTTTTAGTTGACTTAATCACAATATTAATAATATGAAATAACAAGTCACTATCACGTGCGTTTAGTATGTAAACGAACTGGGAGAAACAAGACAACATATGACAGCATTATCTGTTTGGTTCATCAGCTCATGCAACCATTTAGTTTTCTTCTATATGTGGTTCTTTCTCTGATTTCAGAACACTTGATTCTTAATTTTGTTTTGTTTTGATGGTTGATGAGTATTGTTTTCTGATTGTACTTTGTCATATGGTGTGTGTAGCTAAATAACTGGCTAGAGTATTCTTTATATTATAGTTTATTAGTTTGATCTGATTTTGCATCTGAATCCTGTGCTGGAATTGGGGCTGTGGTTATCTACATACTTTTAACTTCGTTTGAGTTTGCTTTACTTTCAGCTTCATACCAGAATAATACTCAGGGATCACAGAATGAGGAAGATCCAAATAATACAACTGTCAGTAAATAGTTTCATTACAAGATCTCACACTGCTTTTAAAACAAAAAAGCTCACAACTTTGAAAATTTTGATTGCAGATATTTGTAGGTGGTTTGGACCCTAACGTTACAGACGACCATCTTAAGCAAGTGTTCAGTCAATACGGGCAATTAGTTCATGTGAAGATCCCTGTGGGCAAGCGTTGCGGGTTTGTTCAATTTGCTGACAGGTGTGTGCTTTTTTTTTTTCTCTCGATTTGGTTACTGGTGAAGGAGAGCATTTATAAATGGTTAAACGTGGTTGGTTGGTTGCATGATTATTATCGTATCTCTGTGCAGAAGCTGTGCTGAAGAAGCACTGCGAATGCTACAAGGAACTCAGTTGGGTGGACAAACTGTGCGACTTTCATGGGGTCGTAGTCCTTCAAGTAAACAGGTTTGTTTAAGCATTCATGTATATTAAACTAGGTTAGAACGGGTTGAACACGTAAAGGCGTAATAAAATACAAATGCTCATATTTGTTTGTGATTAAATTAAATTCTATACACCTCAAAAGATAAATGGGTTTAGTTCAAAAAAAAAATTTGGGATAAGAATATTATCAAAATTCAATTTGAACTTTAGATAAGTTTCATAAGAATATTATTATTATATAGAATTTCGTATAACAGTTAGAATTCAACCAACTTATATAATTTTTTGGATTTATTCTAAGAATATTATTATATTACGTATTTTTATTTGGGTTGTTTCATTGAATGTGGGATTGACACATCACTAAATCCTATGTAGAGGCCTGAAAATGTTGACATTATTTACTAGAGTAGGAAGATATTAGAAGTGATTATAATGATTAAAAACAATATTCAAATAAATTAAGTATTTGATTTGTCAGCCTCAGGTGGATCAAAGCCAGTACAATGGTGGTGGATATTATGGTTATGGACAGGGATATGAGACTTACGGGTATGCTCCAGTTGCGCAAGATCCTACTACTATGTACTATGGAGGCTATGCAGGATATGGGGGTTACCCCCAAGTCCAACATCCATCACAGCCACAACCTCAGCAGCATCAGGTATGCCAATTTTACATTTTTATATAATTTTATATTGTTAAAATATGTGATTATTTTGTCGGTGCAGTGATATGCATGTGTCTATTGAAGTCGGAGGAGTGTATTGTTCTTGGCAAATGAACAAGGATTGAGTGCCGGAGTTTCTCGGCTGAGCAAATTTGTTTCTTTTGAATTTGCTTTGAGATGTTTGTGACTTTTCAACCCATTTTCTGAGCAGTGTTTTACTAATGACTGGTTTTGTTTTTGTTTTTATCTGTTTTGAAACACAAGTTTTCAAGTAACCCAGCATGCTGGTTAATCTATTCCGCAGTTGTTTCAATTCTGCGTATAATGAAGATGTTTAGTTATTATATTTATAAAAGAGGAGTATAAACAATGAAAATCGTATCTTATGAATCTAGTTATCAGGTTAAAAAACAGATAAGCCATTGGTGCCTTCATTGAACAACATCAGACCAAAATAATCAACATCTTTTATCTACTATGAATCTATGATGCAGGAAAGATGCTGTAAAAACAAAGTACTCAAACCGACTTGTTTTTAAAAGGGGAAATGTCAGAGAAACATAATCAAGTTTTAGTTTTGTTTTAATTAGGTCACATAAGCATATTTTGCTTGAATTGAATGACTAAACCTTCAAATTGAGCAATTGTTAGATTTTGTTTGTGTCAAGAAATGAATTGAGGATAGAATGTGGGGGTTGAAATATTTAATATATGTAATTATATTAAAAAATTAAAAATATGTTAATTATAATAAAAAATAAAAAAATAAACTTACAATTCACATTACCACTTCACATTAGCATCAAAAAATTTAAAAAATAATTCCTAACTAAAAAGTAAAGAAAAACATGTGAAAATAACATGTTAAAACCTCTAATTTGAATAAAATATGAAGGTGAGTGACCTAATTGAAATAAATTTTAAACTTAAGTGACTTAATTAGAACAAAATTAAAACTTGGTTATGTTTTTACAAAGTTACCCTTTTTTAAAACGGGTTAAAATATATTTGTCAAAAACTTTCTTCAAATTTTTTAACTCAGAAGCAAGGTATTTGATTTAAGAACGTTAATGGTTTGGTTTAAAACTGTTGAAACCCTTCAAGTCAGTTATCAATTTAATTTTGTGATTGGTGCTCTTTGGACTAAAAGGTAAAAACTGTTCAAAATGTTCCTATATTGTTTTTTTCAGATAAGTATTTAAGCTGGAGAAGAGCCCTAAAAAGTAAAGAAATGAGTAAACCACGTTTGTAGTCTAGAATCCTTAGGTTAAACTTAATGAACCACAGCTCTAGAACAATTGAATTGTGAAGAAAGAAGGAAATGAGTTTATTGAGAGTGTTATATTTTACATAAGTTGTGAAAAATGAACGTACTACTAAAGACTAATGCTCTATTTATACAAATCATTACTTCTTTTTTAATTGGTGTGTCTTCATTAAACACACTTAAATTTAAAAGCATCTAGAATCTTTTTTTGTCCATCTTTTAGTCTCAGTCTGTATCTTCTTCATGTGGAGTGTGAGGTGATTGTATCTCAAGATCTCATGTACCCAGTTCATCTGCTATAAGGATTAGTGTTGATTTGTAGAGATGATTGCTAATTTTTTCTTTATAAGCTTATTCCATTCTTCAACCTAGAGACTTTTATTTTTCTAGACATCCATACCTTTTAGGATATTTAGGGGCATTGATTCCATCTTTCCATTTGGAATAACTAAACATTCTCGTATTTTCATCCATTTTTTGTTGTGCTAGATTTTATAGTAAAGATTTGATGTCTTCTTATCCATACAGGCATGGATAAATGAGCATGAAAAATTGATGACTCGCCATTTAAGATAGATGCCCGAGGTATATAACACTCAGGTCTTCTAAACATAATTATGCAATATTTCTTGAGCCTGACGCTAAGTGAATAGTCTATTGATGGGCTGGGAAGAACCAATGGAGCAATTTGAGGGAGTTTTTCCTTCCTGATGGTAGGTTGCCAAACTGGCAATCCAAGAGATACTGTAATAGCTTGCCAGTGTTAAAAGACATTGCAATTGTACGTGATTCAAATAGGTACTAGAAAAAACATAAGGCTTCCTTAGGTGTGTTGTATCAGTGTTTGATATGAAATATATTTATAAATGGGTAATCTGGATGAAAAAATAACCTTTTCATAAACATACCATGGTGTTTGAGAATGATGGTGAGGAACACAGTATAGTTTAAAAAGGGACATATCTTTGAGTGCTTGATCTGCTATTACTTCAATAATTTCTTCTAGGATACATTTTTCTTTGAACTCTTGATTAAATGGAAGGCTGGATGAGCTGGTGGTGTCAACCTTATTCATAGTGTATATGGCTGGTAAAATATGACAATGGTTGTTATGTGAATGCTGGATCATCTTGGTGTCATTTTTGTAGGATTTTGGCCTGGGCAAGAAGTTTGCAAGAATGTTATTGCTCCATTTGATGTGTTTAATAGTAAACAATCATTGAGAGAATCAATTTGCGCAGCGTAATAATTGTGCTTCTGGGAGTAACTTTCTTTTGAATTGTAGCATCTTTGGAAAAGATGATATGTCCATTTCAATCAGAAAAGTATGGTCGATTAGATGGAATTGAAACTTTTCGTTTCATCTCTTAACTACTAAGATTTATTTATATGTGGAGTGATAGTGCTTTTATGAATTTTGAAACGTGCCACTTTGTATCCATAAATGGTCCGGGAACCTTTGTTGTCTTCTGCAAAAAGGACTGATGCCCAATACTCATCATTGGCGTCTGTTTGTAAGATTCGTTTATCTGTTGGTGCAAGAATCTTAAAAGGTGGCATCACATCATCAAGCTGTTGTATCTGTTTGATAGCTTCTGTCTGTTTTTCAGACCATTATGGTGGATTCTTTTTCAGCATGGGAAACATGTTATACTGTATGCTTTGACAATTTTGGCAAAATACATAGCCATAAAATTTACTATGCCTAGGAAATGTTGCACTTTCTTTTGTGATGTCAGCTTATCTGGAAAACGATGTAGTTCTTCGGCAATGTGTGATTGGGGTTGATATCTTCCATTGGCAATCTTCATTCCAAGAAATTCAATGGTGCTGACCTTAACTTCTATCTTTTTATTCTGAGAGCATAACCCCATATTGTCGGACAATTGAATGGAATCTTAGAAGGCGCATCGCATGGGATTCTTCATCTTCTGAAAACAAGAGGATGTCATCGATATATATAAATGCATTCTCAAGGATTGGCTCAAAAATTCGGACCATAGCTTTCTAGAATACTAACGGAGCATTTTTTAATCCAAATGGCATAACCTTCCACTGGTAGTGATGGTTAAGGATGCAAAATGTTGTTTTTGACATATCTTCTGGCTTAATTCCTAGTTGCTAAAAACTGGCTTTGAGATCTAAATTTGAGAGGACTCTTGCATTGATCAAAGATTGGAATAAAGATTTCTTCAGGGGGAGTGGAAACTTGTCATTTGCTAAGAAGTGGTTTAATGGTTGATAGTTGATTAATAGTCTTAGCTTTTCTCAGACTTGTTAACTTCTTTATTTACATAAAAGGCTTCACATGCCCATTGAGACACTTCTGGATCTTGTTTGATAATTTAAGCACATTCTTGAACTGCCAGTTACGTATGTTCTGGGTTCATTCTTGGATGACTAGCTTTCGTGGGGTTAATATCTTCATTTTGTTGATTGGTAGAGAAACAAAGAATGAGATGTTTAGACATAATGGAGACTTATGTTTCTTCAGGAATTCTATATCGCAAGATACACAAGATGTTTCGATAATATTTGTTTGATTGCCTCTATAGGAAGAGGGAGGCCAGGTAAAGTCGTGGAACTGTGCTCAAGGGATTTGTAAACGTTTTGTACCTGAGGCCTTCTTCTTAATATCGTAAGTCACATAGCCTATATAGAATGTGAAATCCGATTAGGAGATGTTTCCCGCGGGCGCTTGATCCCAAAAACTTGTGCTTGACCATGCATGTTGGGAAAAGTCTAAGATGTAATGGAACACTGATTTTTTATATTTTGAAAGTCTCTCCATTTGCCGCCACAAATTATTTACAACAAGGTTTCCATAATTCTGATGGAAGAATTTCTAGGTTCAGGACGAAGGCTGTGGACCATGTATAGAAGAATGCAATGACTGGGATGGGTTTTGCATATGTGTTGGTTAATAAGTGGACTTTGGCAATTGGTGCAGGAGGTTCCCTTATTTTGTATGCTCCTAGCAACGTGCGGTATAGATGGGTTTGGGGCTTATGGGCGACTCATCTATTTCTGTATTAACGAAATACGAGGCGGACTCATTTCCAGAATCTGAGTTAAATTCTTAATAAGTGGATTTTGGCAATTGGTGCACGAGGTTCCTTTATTTCTTTATTGACCCCCAACAACTGCAAATTTCACATTTCCCGAAGACTCACTGTCTTTACGATTATGGTCAAAAGAGCAAGCAAGAATCAAAGTAAGAAGACAAAGGTCTTCACCTGCAACCTCTATGAGGTCTGATAGCACGACTCAAAAACCACCCACTAGCAAAATACAAGACCCATCAACAAGCAAGAAACACTTGATGATAGCATGATGATGGTTTCCTATAAGGCCACTGGAAAGGAAAATGAAAACCCTATTACCTTCTTCTTACATGCTATGAGCCAGGATACCCATAATGTGCCGACCATAGCACCAGTCATCATAGTACAATCAAATGACGCATCCAGCTTATCTTTAGAAGGTTCCACACTATGTCCTATGAAGATATATGCCTATCCGAAAAATTCAAACACCTCTTCATGACTACACCAGAACTTACTAAGAGGTGACTTCTATTCTGAGGTCAATGATGATGAAGACAGTGCCTCAAACCATGCAGCTCAAAGTGGAAACCAACAACATCCAATTACAGACTCAAAGATCAAATTCACCTTTGATGACACCCCGCCTTCAAAATGGTTTGGCAGAAGTATTGGAATGTTAACGTGGTGTGAAGGTGAAAACTAGTACTATGACATCGCCATGGTCATCAAAAGGTTCCTCACAAGATGCCAGGGAAGACTTAGATATTGGTATCTTAGCCTTGGTGCATACCGACGTCTCCAACTCCTCGCATGTTATGCCATCTGTGTTCATCAAAGAAATTCAACTTGAATTTGTTGGAAATCCGATTGAACACAAAATCCATGCCAGAGATGATTTTTTAAAAATTAAATGCTACTCTTTCAAACCAAAAGACCTTGAGAAACATTACAATCGAATGCCATAAAGGGTTTATTGCATGAATGGTATCGATGATGTAAATCTCAAGCAAATGTTTCTAAGTTCCCTCCCAGAATCTCTGACAAATGAAGCATACATGGCTCTAGAAATAAAAAATTTAACACTAAGCAATGTTTTATTAGGTGTCTATCAGCTAGTCATGTACGCCTTAATAAAACTATGTAACCGGGAACGATTCTTAGCTGAGCTTGAAAAGACTGGAAAACGTCTAGGCTCAGCATGTGGTTGTTCAAATTGTTCCAAAAGGTCCAAATTACTTAAACGGTTTCACTCCTCAAGAAAAGGAGGAAGACAGTTCAAACTTTAGAAGAACTGGAAAATCCTAAGTAAAAAACCAGATAGAGGCCGGAGCATTGACCCCTGCTATATCTGCAACAAGCAATGCCATTTCATAAGAGACCGAAAAGACAAAAGAAAGACCCAAGACATTGTTGAAGCGATCAACAAAATTGAGCTAATTGATAGGTGAAGATACTAACAGAGAATCTTTTTTGCACAAAAACTTCAAAGGAAAACCCCACCACAAACTCTTGCCTATGACAAAGTGACTCACTCAAACATCACTCCCACCAAACCTATCCCTGAAAAAAAAATGTCAAGAACTCACACCATCACCCTATCAGCATCATAAACCGTAACTCATAATCTGACCCAATAAGAACAAAACTCAACACCATCTTTTATACATGCAACCAACAAGAATTTAACTCATTTAGAAACCGGAGGAAAAGGTCCAACAATATCTATTCCTCACTTCTGGATCGACCAAGCTGTGACATTTGCCCCAAACCTGAACCCGAATGCCCGACTCGGACCCGAATCAATGTTTTGTTTCTAATTATTCGTATTTAATCCATCAAATTGTATCGCATCATTTATTAATATAGAGTAAACTGCAGTTTTGGTCCCTGTGTTTTGATGTCATTAACAGTTTTAGTCCCACCTTAACAGTTTTGGTC
>JAOYNQ010000001.1:1571940-1582679 GCA_026259685.1 Tagetes patula
TGGCCAAAGTGATACTTGGAGGTGACAACGGCCAATGACCAATAGTTGGGGGTGTTTAAATCCAATAACCCTTTAAATTAAAGCAAACTACAAGCTGAGTCACGTTTAACTCGGTTCATTACAAATCAAACCAACCCAAATCTATTGGTTTACGTTGGGCATTGAGTTATTTATAAAGCAATAAGATTTTATCTAAATCAACAAACTAGTTTAGAACATTGACAAGAAGAATGGTGAGAGAAAATCATTTAAATACCCTCATATGTATTACAAATGCAGGTATATAATGCATGTATACGTGTGTATACATATGTGTGCGTCTATGTATGCATGTACAGTAGTTACCTAGGAACTTTTTATACAAGTATAAGAAATTTTGGTTTATGGATGTCTATCCACTTGATTTTGAATTCTTTAACATGGATCAGCTGATAAAAAGTTAATATCAAGTCAATTAAAAAGATTACCTTAAGTCCGGAAAAAAGGCTAAAATTAGTTGTTTCTGCTTGAAATTGATGAAAACCTGTTGTGCTCACTTGAAACAGCTGGAATATGATGAAAATCAAAGCATCTGTTTGTACAGAACGACTCAAAATCTCAAATAGAATAGGAAAAAAATTCGAGGAGTAAAAAAAAAGGGTTAAAAGAAAACATGACCAAAAACTTTAGCCACACATAATCATTTCATCAAGGTATGTTGATCATTTTACACCATAGAGCCCGTTGGTTAAGATGCTTGCATACAACTCTACCAATTCTCTCATAAGATACAATTATGGAGTTGGACATGCTTAACAAGGTATTCATAGTATGCATTACAACCCGTCTTATGTGGATAAAACTTTGAAATAACATCACGTATACAAAATAATAAAAAAAGAGTATGGTTCCTTATCTTGCCAAAACAAAGCTAACAAAAAGGAGCACATGATACACAAGCAACATAGTTCTTTTAATTCATATATGCGTCATAAATCAATTACCGAAAATAAAATCCTAATTATGTTTATGTTTTACACTTTATAGTTACATTCAATATTCATCACACTCCTTTAATCACTATACTGAACTCTAGCACCTTTTATAACTTGTATAGTTGTTACACCCCTCTCATTTTCTACGACTTACATATATTGAGCCTCTGATCAAAATAACTAAAATTCTAATAGTCTTCCCTCGCTTAATGTTGTTGGTCCCACATAAAGCATTCGCATAACTGTTATTATTACTTTGCTATCCGGTCCCCTTATGAGCCCAACTATTGTTAGAATTCGTGTCTACTCTTTGTACGTGATATTAATTCTAATGTCATGAGTTAGTTGCACCAATACCCCCACGTAGTTTCATTATTTCCTATTGAGGTTTGTGGCCCAGTGAGAGATGGTTTGACTCTAGAAACACCATTTTAAGTAGCTCTTAAGTTCAAACCTGAGCAAATGTAAATATATGGAGTTTAGTTTAAGAGTAAAATAGTTTATCATTCTAAAAAAGAAAATTTCATTATTTCTTGTGTTTCTTATATCACTTCCCCTTGTAGCGTTTTTATTCCACTCGTTATTTCCACCACCTTCCCAAACGTCTTTATTTCTTAACCGTCTGTAGCATTCTCATATTTTAATTTTGTTACCAACAACATTCTTATACTAACTAACTGTTAATTCTATTTTACATGACGTGACATGTAACATAACAATTATTTATTTTTTATTAATCCCGACTAACAAATCAAAGTCATAAATATAAGTTGTCTTTGGATTAAAACTTTTATCAAGTTTTTAAAAATAAAAAAATAGTAGTTTAAGCACCCCTAAAAAAACAAAACCTATTCATTCATCCTCATCTAGCTACCACACAACACATCGTCCCCCTCCACCAAATCTCCGTTCAACAACCACCTTAATCGACACTCTATTCATTCCAATTCCAATTCCAAATCCAAATCAGGTCTGGTTTCATTGTTGATCATTGCACTGTTTAACTATAAACGCTAATTGCTTCTTTTGCTTATGTTGTTTTAACATGCTCCAAAAGTTTGCAACTTGCTTACTAAACAAACAAACAAACAAACATGTTCATCTATTAACGGTTAATCGTCCCCTAAATTTAATTGCCTTATATAATCCAACTGTGTGTTCATATTGATAACGTTATGTTTGCAATTGAAATCTGCAAAAACTCTTGTTGGTAACCTGCAAACCCTAATCTGTTGTTGTTGTTATCATGGTGTTTGCATTTGTTTATTATTTCTACTAAAGTTACAGCTTGTACAGAAACGCCAAAATCTTTAATTTTTACTAACCTTATGTTGTATGTATGTACTTTGCTCATGATTTCATTTCTTGCAACTATAGTTATTGATGCTAAGTGTTGTGCAAAACTTCAACAAAAAGATTAGTCATATTGAACTTGAATTATTGTATCCAAGTTACAATTCTGATACATTTTCGTTATCTCAAGATTTCAAATACCAAAAATTTATCTTAGTAAAAATTGTATTTTTTTTTTGTTACAATTGTAAATTTTGTTTTTCATGCAGGTTCTTCTTTTTTCCTGAAACATACACCGAATCAATGGCTTCTCTCGTCACAAATGGCATTCTTCCAACTTTTTCTTCAGAAAACACTAAAATATCAAAAGGGTCAACTGCAATTTTTGATTATTCCTGCAAGTCGAAGCCCCGCAATCCCAGGTTCTTGAAAATCAGAGCCGAGGCAACAACCATCCAATCAGGTCCTGAAGACCCACTTCAGAAATTTCTTAAAAGAGATTATAAATGGGGATTTAATCAAGAAATTGATTCGTTTACGATCCCCAAAGGGCTTTCTGAAGAAACAATTAGGTTAATTTCATCAAGGAAAAAAGAGCCTGATTGGATGCTTGAATTTAGGTTAAATTCGTATCATAAGTTCTGTCAGATGACTGAACCAAATTGGTCCGACAATGATTACCCAAAAATCGATTTTCAAAACGTTTGTTATTATTCAGAGCCTAAAAAGAAACCAACTTTAAATAGTCTTGATGAAGCTGATCCTGAACTCATTAAGTATTTTGATAAATTGGGGATTCCTTTGAATGAAAAGAAACGTTTGGCTAATGTCGCGGTGGATGCTGTTCTTGATAGTGTTTCAATTGCAACAACGCATAGAAAAACTTTAGAGAAATCTGGTGTAATTTTTTGCTCGATTTCGGAGGCTATTAGAGAATATCCTGACTTGGTTAAGAAATACTTGGGAAAGGTTGTTTCAACAGATGATAACTTCTATGCTGCTTTAAATTCGGCTGTGTTTAGTGATGGATCTTTTGTGTATATACCTAAAGACACCAAATGCCCAATGCAAATTTCGACTTATTTTAGGATCAACGCGATGGAAACGGGTCAATTTGAGAGAACTTTGATAGTAGCAGATGATAGAAGTTTTGTTGAATATCTGGAGGGGTGCACGGCGCCATCTTATGACACGAATCAGCTTCATGCTGCTGTGGTGGAACTTTATTGTAATGAGGGGGCTGAGATCAAGTACTCCACAGTACAGAATTGGTACGCTGGCGATGAGAACGGGCTTGGTGGGATTTATAATTTTGTGACAAAACGGGGTCTTTGTGCTGGTCGGAAATCCAAGATTTCTTGGACCCAAGTGGAAACGGGGTCTGCGATTACTTGGAAGTACCCAAGTGTTGTGTTGGAAGGAGATGATTCGGTTGGTGAGTTTTATTCGGTTGCATTGACTAATAACTATCAACAGGCGGATACGGGCACAAAGATGATTCATAAGGGGAAAAATACAAAAAGTAGGATTATTTCAAAAGGAATTTCGGCTGGACATTCAAGAAATTGTTATAGGGGTCTTGTTCAGGTTCAATCGCGAGCAGATAATGCTAGGAATTCATCTCAATGTGATTCAATGCTTATTGGTGACAAGGCAGCTGCTAATACCTACCCTTATATTCAGGTATATAACTTAAATTTGATGCTTTAGCATGTTTCTTGATATAAGTATTTAGTGCTTGGGTAACCTGCGCGTGCTATCTGATTTCTGCTGCATGCTCGTTTAGTGGTCAAATATATATTTTTGAATAAGAAGTCAACAGAACTGATAATCAAAAGGTGTATTGGAAATATAAAACTCATGTGTTTTTTCACTTCCATGGTAACAATATTTGTGAAATAAGAGACCCCCCCCCCCCTTTTTTTTTTTCCTTAGATGATATGCAAGTATATGCAAAGTCAAAGAGGTCGATTTTTTGAACTATCATATTTGATGTTTTGTTGTTAACTAACTACAGCAATACCATAAGAAAACTATATTAAATATTAGTTACTATATCAAGCACTCCCAAGGTCCTGCTGCAAACTGTATTCATTATTTTCACTCATCAAATCACAATTATATGGCTGCAACAAAACGTGTGAGATGACAAATTTTGACCTAGTTTGGTTTGAAAGGGTTGCTTTTGATTGTGTTTTATTTCAAATGGAAACAAGCCGACAAGGTTGTGTATTGGCCAAGCCCCAAAGTCTATTTTGTGCATGCAACCTCCAAAATTGTTTTGTTTAAGGAGTTTAAATTATTATGGTAAATTGGTAATATTAATGTTTATGTAATGATAACCAAACACGTTTTTTTATGTATAAAAAGTATTTAAAAGCGGACAAAATTGAGTGCGGTCAACCCAAAATGACCCATATCAAAAAATGACCTTTTTAACTTTCCTGTCTTTCCACCTCTTCACAAAACGCTTACACTTACATAAACATGTATTTTCTGGATTCAGTCTTGCAAGTCTTGTCTTTTTCAGAAACATACGAACATCTCCTATATAGCGGGAATTTTTGGATTAGAGCTCAACATTTTTTACATTTGAGAGTTATGTTAAATACTGTCCAAGCTCCAAACCAGCAACAGTTATAGTATTACCATCATGGTTTGCAACTTTTATGCAACAATCATACAAGTTTACATAAAACCAAACTTCATCATGGTTACTTGGGTTGGGTAACATGTCTAAACAAGGTAACTTTTGTGTTTGGGTCGGGTTGACCCACAAACACTACTCTGTTCAATTTAGCAACTTGCCTAGCACACTTTTATAACTATCATTAGCAGTTCAAACCAGACCCTATATTCAACGTTATAAATATATTGTTTATTTGAGATAACGATTATTGGTTATCATTTTTCTTTAAAAAACAGGCGAAAAACCCATCCGCTCGTATAGAACACGAAGCAAGCACTTCTAAAATAGGAGAAGATCAACTCTTTTATTTCCAGCAAAGAGGAATTGATTATGAGAGAGCCATGGCTGCTATGATTTCTGGATTTTGTAGGGACGTGTTCAACGAGCTTCCTGATGAATTTGGCGCTGAAGTTAACCAGTTAATGAGTTTGAAGCTTGAAAACTCAGTTGGTTAAGAACGCCCAGAATTGAATCATCGAAAAGTTTCTATATTTAATCTATTTTTAGCTTCTTTTGTGTTTGTATAAATGAATGATGTCAGTTACATGTATGTAAGCCTTATAAAGACAGTGATGATTGTCTTTATACATTGATAGTGACAGCCACTTTAAGCTTGTTTTATAACTACTGTAATAAGATGTATTAATCATCTTGGAAGTATCTGCGCATGTAACATTTTCATTTGCGGGTCTTGTGTTATCTTGTACGTGCATAACGAACGAGATTGTCAAAGTGATTATCTGGTGCAAATGCGATGATTGGTTTTATCTTCTTGCTTTAACAATGTTTTTTTAACATGTTTGGATCTGGTTCTATTCAAGAAACCAAATCTCCAAATACAAAATATATATACCATCAAGGTATAACAATAATACATTATAACTTGAATATTAGTCACCAAACCAGTGGAATTGAAAAATGAATTTCCCACAATCCCTCCTAGTTTGTGAATTGGAGTTTGACACTTGGGCTGTATAATTTATATAGGGCATGTATAATTATAATTATATATAATTCTAATAGAGAAGGTCGGTGAGACCTTCTCTTTATGCCCCTAAAGTTTGATCAAACTACAAATTTGGCATTAAGTTACTTTTGTTGGTTATTTACGGTTTGGACCTTGAAGTTTGACATATTTACGACTTTAGCCCCTTAATTTTCTTATTTTATAACTTTGACCCCATACTTAACTTTGAAATGTTTACAACTTTTATTATCGACTATACACTTTTTTACCTTTGTATCTCTCATTGTCATAACGAGACGTACGGGTTGAAGTCGAAAAAGTTGTTAACACGTGTTATGATGTAAAAAAAATACGTCGCTACAACGCATGATTCATGTCAAGAAACTTGTGTTGTAACACGTGCAAAATGTCAAAATCTTAACGTTACCAGTGTAACATGTCATGAAATTAACGAGACCCGGATCGGTGTGGTTGATTGCTTCTGTTTACGGTTTTTGCCGTAACGTGCGGGACGTTAAACTTTTAATAACGAAATCACATACGCAAGACTCGGCCGCCGCATCGCGCGGCCCGGGTGTAAAAACTAGTTCAGGTTTTAACTTAAAGCGAACAAAACAAACTGAGCTACATTCAGCTCGAACTCGGATCATTTACAAACCAAGCTGGCTCGTTTACAACAGGCATTGAGTTTATTTATGAAGCAATCGAATTTTATCTAAACCAACAAACTAATAAGAAATTTCCAGAAACGGCATACTTAACAAGGTATTTGTAGTTTGCTAAACAACTCGTCTTACGTGGGTAAACCTTTGACATAACATCGCGTATACAAGATATCAAAAAGGAGTAGTATGGTTCCTTATCTTGCCAAAACAAAGCTAACAAAAAGGAGCACATGATACATATGGCAAGAATAATTCTTTTAATTCATATATGCATCATAAACCAGTTACCACAAAAAAACAAACCAACCATATTAATACTTAGTTAGTTACCTTCGATACCGATCACGCTCCCTGTAATCACCAGACTGAACTCTAGCACTTTTATAACTTGTATACTCGTGACCACCCTCTCGTTTTCTGCAACTCGCATTAGATCCCCGACCAAAAGAACTAAAATCCTGGTAGTTTCCCCTTTGACTATATGAAGCTTGATGTTGTTGGGTCCCACGTGAAGCGTTCAGGTAACTGTTGTTATTGTTACTTTGCCATCCCGTCTCCTTACGACCCCAATTATTGTTAGAATTTGTGTTTACTCTTTGTACGCGAAATTGATTGTAATGCCATGAGTTAGTTGCACCAATACCCCATGTAGTTTCATTATTTCCTGTGTTTCTTGCATCATTTCCCCATGTAACGTTTTTATTCCACGCGCTATTTCCGCCAGCTTCCCATGCGTCTTTTATTTCTCTATCGTCTTGAGTGATTCCTCGTTCCCACGGGTCTGAAATATTCTTATTTTCAGACTTATTTGAACAACCCCAATTGTTATTTTCATTATCCTTCAATCCTAAAATGCATCCTGGGGTAAAACCGTCTTTTCTGTTGGTAGAATTATAAATTTCTAATTTCTCTGCTTCGTCGGGATTAAAATATGCTAGATCTAACTCCTTTACTAGATCAAGATCGATTTTTTGATTCCAATCAATTTCTTCATCATACATGTTTGGATCCGGTTGTGGGACATCAGTGGGGATGTTATTGATTTGTGCCCAAAATCGGTTTTTTGCCTCAACAAAACTCGATTCACCAGCTGAATCATTCCATTTCAACACATTGTCGTAGCAGTGCGCGTATTTTTTAGCATTGACAACTTTCTCCCATGGAATTCCTACTGAAATGCAGAATCTTTCTTCCCATGGCGCGTCAATGTTTTTCCATGTTCCTGTTGGAAGTCAGTACTACATTTTAGTAAACATTTGTAAATTTATGTATTCAAATTTATTTAAAATGTGAGGTGGCAAAACGAGCAAGCAGGGTTCGGATAAAAACAGACTGGGTTGCAATGACCCGCAAAACACTTTTTGTCCAATCCTTTTTGAACGTTTTATAAATAACTGACGGTATCTCTTATTACAAAAATCATCACTTGACAGTACTAACGTCTAACAATGCCAGTGACAGTACTTCAAAACAGATTAAGACGCCCAAACTAAACCAATAGACCCTTTACCCTATACTCATTCCTAGCCAAAGCATATAACTTGAAGTTAAGAAAGACGCTTACTTTCAGATGTTACTAAAGCTCTCGAACACAAACATGACCAGAATATGAACAAATTAATATTCACTTCCAATGTTAACGCTACTTCCATCTTTCCACAACATCTATAGGGTTTATTTGTGTGTACGCAGGAAGTGAAAGATCAGTATCTATTTATATTCAAAGCCTTGCATCGAACCGGTTCATACTTCATATATAGCCCACCTTCTTCTTCAATCCTATCTCTTAAAACACTCACACGTACCACTCGTTCTTTTCTTTGATTTGCCACGGTAATAATTCTCTTCAAATATCATCATAAATTCTCAATTATCAAGCATCAACAACTAACATTTCGCATTTTATTAATCCATTTTACCCCTTATGTATCTTTACACATACAAATAGCTATTCGACTTACAATTTTCAAGCCCTAAGTGCATTCAATCAAAAACCTTTCTTTCAATTTCCTCAATAACTTAAAATCTGAAACTAAACCCTAATCACTAATCAAGCATCAAGAATATAGATATAAACACAAAAACACAAATCTTCATGAACACATTCCCAATTAACATCAAGAACATTGATAAAGCACAACAAATTGATCGTCATACGAACATACCCAATACCAAAACCCAAAAATACACCAAAATTAATGCTTAAAAAGTGAAAATATAAAGAAAAATCTCTGAGTCAAGATCAAATTGGTTAAAAAAAACAGATGAATCACCTCGAAGTTTGAATTCAGTATCGTAATATGTGGGTGGAGATGGGATCCTTTGATCGCGATAATAATTTTTGGGTCTCCATGTTCGTCGATAATTCCACTTACCCATTTTTGCAAATTGTTTGAATTGAAAAGGGTTTGTTTGTGAAGGGAAAACGGTGGGGAAAAAGTACAGATTTAACAAGTTAATTAGAACAGTACAGTAAAGAGGGATGATGAAATAGGGTCAAGAAACACACAGATTGACAAATTGTGTTTGTTTAAAGTTAACCCTCAACTATTCATCACTTACACTTTTTTCACCGATGACAAATTAATGACATTTGCATTTTTATTCTTTGATTACGAAAGAAAACATTTGGATACTCAGAAAACATTTTTGAAAACGGAGCTAACTAAAGAAAATATTGGATTTGTTTGGACAATTTGATGGTTGTACGTGTTGCATCACGTGAGTCAGTCAAATTCTGGCTTGATAATTGGATTGAGAGTGGCTCTCTTAAGAAGTTGTTCCTGGATTTATTCTTGCTTGAGAAGGACAAGCGTTACACGGTGACAGTGACAGATAGACTCGGGGCGGTGTAGAATAGTGGACATAGGAAATGGGTTTGGAGGCGGCGCCCAACGGCAGGTATCGTTGCATCTCAATTCCAACAACTCCAAGATCTCGTACAAGCTATATTTCGAGTGACGGGGTTGATTCATGGCGTTGGGAAGGAGATGAGTCGGGGCATTTCTCAGTTAAATCTCTAAAAATCTTTTAGAATTGATCGGGCACGGCTTGATCTTTCTCCGTTCTTATGGTTGCAATGGGTCCCACTTAAAGTTAGGTGCTACGGAAGGAGCGCATCTTTAGAGAAGATTGCAGCGAAAGAGCCTCTTACTAGGAGAGGTGTTGGTCTTCTATCCCCGGAATATTCGATGTGCTTCAGAACGGTGGAAACTTCAACTCATGTCTTTAAGGATTGCAAACGGATCATACCTTTTAAACAAAATTGCTAAAACTCCAACTCATGTGCTATGAATATGTTTGCTAAACAAAATTACTAAAACTTGGTTTAGTGCAAATGGATGATACCTTTTAATTTTGTTTAATAAAAATGGGTCAAATTAACTTATAATTGGTTTAATGCTATTAGTTTTACTATATTTTATAAAAAAAGTTACATATATATAAATTCTTTTTAAGTTTGTGGCTCCCAAGATGGAGAGTCTCATATATGCGGTTATACCTCTCGTATGTGCCCGAGCCCCTATATGAACACGACACAAAGATAATTGTTAAAATAAAAAACATCTCTTGTCAATTCTAATACTAAGCAATTATAGAATGTTTAGTTGTAATTTGAAATGCACCAACATATGTTGATACACGCATGTTGTGGACTTGTGGGTACTTGATATTAGGGACAATAGATACAATATAACCTGAAAAAAAGATTAAAAACGAACGCAGTAATTTACTTTTTCTGCAAGGGAACTAGGATGCTACGTACCAGCCGTCTTTCAGTAAGCTTGTAATCATTCGATGTGGGCCTATATTGTTGGACTTTTGTTGGTCGATTAAACTAACCTACTAAACAAGAAATCATCTTTCACCCAAAACTGACACTACGCATTATATGACCTTATCAAAGCTATAGGAGTATTCATCTTTTGCTTTCGTTTCCTCTCAACATTTACGCAACCGTTTCTTATTCTCTGTATATCAGGGTTCAATCGTGTTAATAAGGTCTGTATTTGATTCTTTGTAATTTGTAACTATGTTGTTGTCATATTATTACAACTAGGTTTAAACATATGTCCACATTTTACGTGACAGTGGTATATGTGGTATGGATTCTGATTATGGTTGTGCTTTGGCTTGTCTTCGTGATACGA
>JAOYNQ010000001.1:1599088-1611942 GCA_026259685.1 Tagetes patula
TGGCCAAAGTGATACTTGAGGGTGACAGCGGCCAATAACCAATAGTTGAAGGTGATTAAATCCAATAACCCTAAAAAAAAAATCCCTCCAAAAATTGCCCCCAAAAGTTTGATTTATTAGATAGATTATAATTATCTGTGTGTCTGTAATTTCTGGTTGAATCCAGTTGTAGGCTCCTGGTGAAGAGGGTAAGCCATCATACTCAACACAGTTTCCGATAATGTCGTTGAAACCGGCCTCAAGTTTCACCAAACAATCTCTGTGAAAATGAGACTTGAGTTCCACAACATCATTCAACATTGGTACAAAAAGAAATGGCTTTAAAGGCTGTACCAATTTGGGTTTGTTTCAACCAGTCGGATTTCTTCTTCGTTCAAAACAAGAAAATTTTCCCCTCTTTTACCAATCATAGGGTTCGTCTTTCAAAATTCAGGAAATGGGAGTGTTTGGGTCTAAAATTGGCCCAACCTGGAAAGTCCCAAATCGATGATGACAAGCCTGATTTGGGTTCAACTGCCACAGATGCCACAGTTCATGACATCCGGATCACGGAATCAAAAGGGTTTCATAAAGATTTGAATTCTTTACCAAGTAAGTTAACTTGCATTGTTCAAGATTGTTTGGATTTAGGTCAATTAGATTGGGGTTTTTTTTTTTTTCTGTTTCATAAAAAGCTAACAGTTTAGATCCTTTTTTAAATCGACTACTGCTACTAACAGCTTCTGCAAAGATTTATTGTAGTTATGATTTACTCAACTTTGACATTTTATTGCAATGTGAAAAGGTCAAAAGGACATTAGATGTAGATTGGGCCATATACTAGACAAACTTTAGACATGTAAAAGAACCTTTTGTTGGTAATATTAATTTCTTCTACGTTCTGTTTGTAGCCAATAATGGTGTTACTTAATATCTGTATAATATCAAAAGCTGAACACCCCTATCTCAATAATGTCCTCTTGCTTTGAAATGGTGAGACATACTAAAATGTAGCAAATTTCCATCAAATATTCATAAACATATTTCATAGACATTTAATGAAATGTAAATATTTATATTAATTCTTGTCACTTGTACTATCAAAATCAAGATAGAAATGGCACATATTTATCAGAGGTAGCCTTGTTCACTTCTATTATATTGACACAATTTGTTTAACTTGTAAAGTTATGAATAAGACATTTATTCCATTTGCTCTGGTTTTATGCCTTGATACTATGGATTGAGATTAGTTGTGGCAAAAATGGGAGGACTGGGTAACGGGGATTTTTTTGTACTTGTGTTCTGCGAAACCCTTTTTGTCCTGCATGAATTATTTTCCTACGGTAATAATCTAGTCTTTTGAGTAAAGTAATTTTGCAGGTTTTATGCATGCACTTTAGGCGAACTTGAACCCGTTAAAATTATCTTCATTTTTGCTAAATTTTGTTGATATTAACTGCTTGACCCATTAGAGATCATCCTAATAAACTCATTCATAAATTATAAGATACATGATACACTTTTGTGGTGTTGATAAATGATATGCATTGCACATGGTTTTGTTAGACATTACTTGATGCCTATTATACTACCAATTGGGTACAATTTCAGGTGTTTGTTTTATAAAATCAGCCATTGAGCACATCCCCATAATGCATTTGCATCCGTTTTATCTCCGCAAGTATTAGTTGCCTACCTTTGTCTTTATAAGTCAAACTTGTATCTAAAGAAACTGAAATTTGTCATATAATTAAGTACAAGCTTAACAGCGATTATCATTATATATATTTAAGTTGTTGCGCACCTTTCGAAATATTCATTTGTTTTTCCTAAATGATTTAACTGATTAATATCAACTTTAACATCGAAAGTAGTGGTTTGACCTTGTGAAGTTAAAGTTATGTTTTGATGATACATGTGTAAATTGCAGAGCCCTTATCGGCTACAGATTTGGTCTCTTCCGGTAATGATGGATCAAAGGTCCGAGTTGCTTACCAGGTAAAGACATGACTATTTTATACAAACAAATCACTTTTTCGATTTTACATTTCAGGTATTTTTTATTTTTTGTTACTTCAGGGTTTACCAGGTGCATATAGTGAGGCTGCTGCTCTTAAAGCATACCCAAAATGTGAAACTGTTCCATGTGACCAATTTGAATCTGTATTCAAGGTATCACTTTTACTTGTTTCAATTTCTTGGTTTGAAATTAAGAGAACCCAACTAGATTTTTTCAGTCAATTAGCAAACAGATGGGTGGGTCAGATAATATGTTGGATTTTGAAACAGATCATTTTTAATACATGTAAAAAACGTCCATGATGGGTTTGGTTGACCCACAAATACTTTCAAGAAAATTATAAATAAATAACATCTCAGTTATGATGATGTAATAGTCTAATCTTTGAATTAAAGGAATTAGGAGGTTGTATACTTGTATGCATTAATATTATATTTTTGGCTACGCTTTTAAATTTGCAATCCATTTGACGCGTTTAAGATAGTAGCCGGCCCAAATCAGCATTCGTAACTGATTTCATTGAAATTACCAACAATAAAAGAAATACAAAATTACATAATTTGAGAAGATTATTAATTATGAGTATACTAATGTATATTAGTTAACATTTTTTGCAGGCAGACTAATAACCTTATAAAATGTGAAATAATATAACAAAATTGTTGATTCATATATTTAAACCTCAGGCAGTTGAGCTATGGTTGGTGGATAAAGCAGTGCTCCCGATAGAGAACTCTGTAGGGGGAAGTATTCACAGAAATTATGATTTACTCCTTCGTCACCGGCTGCACATTGTTGGTGAAGTTCAATTAATTGTTAATCACTGCCTCTTGGGTGTCCCTGGAGTAAGAACAGAGGAGCTAAAGCGCGTTTTAAGCCACCCACAGGTTACTTTGAAACTTGAGAGTACCTTTTTACCCATCATCGATAATTAACATTAAATTGATTGTACTGATATGGAATGTACATGATTATTTTGTAAGTTACTAGAGGTATTTTGAAAATACAGGCACTTGAGCAATGTGAGATTGCACTGAACAAATTAGGTGTTGTGAGAGTAAGTGCTGAAGATACTGCTCTTGCAGCTCAGGTAACTTATAAACTGATTTAAATTAAATATTTTGTTTATTTCTCTCTAATTATTTTTAAATAGATTGTAGCCTCTGAAGGCATACGAGAGACCGGGGCAGTTGCAAGTTCTCGAGCTGCAGAAATATATGGACTTGATATTCTTGCACAAACAATCCAGGTATAGCTTTAGTTTTTTCTTTAGAACTTTGTGGTGGTAGCCCCTCCCCAACTCTAGAGGTGACAAAAAGGGTGGGTTGGGTAACGGGTACACCTTGGTAGGCGTTGAGTTGAGTTGAGTTGACCTCATATATTGTTTGTTAAAATATATATTAATTTTCATAGTATTTAGTATGTCAAATATGATCTAAGTTTGAATTAAATGATTTTGGAATGTTTCGTCTCATAAAACTTTTCTATCTCATATTTTTTTACTGCTTTGTCCAGAATGATTTAGATAACGTTACACGTTTTCTAATACTAGCCAGAGAACCTATAATCCCAGGACCGGACAAGCCCCATAAGGTAAAACATAAACTAACTTTTTATTTATCTTTTAAAATGTGTTCTTAATGTCGAAAGTTATTTATTTTTTTATTTTCAAGACAAGCATCGTCTTTACATTAGAAGAAGGCCCAGGGGTACTCTTTAAAGCATTAGCCGTGTTCGCTCTTAGGGAGATCAACCTATCAAAGGTAAGTTCTTTATTCACCCCTTCAATTAAAACTGACATCTTATAAAACACTTAACTACTATCAATGAATATCTAAAATACCCTTGTAAATCTTTTCCAAGATCGAGAGCCGACCCCAAAGGAAGCGTCCACTCAGGATTGTTGATGATAGCAACAAGGGTAGTGCCAAGTGAGTAAAAATACAGTTTTGAAAACTTAAAATTGTTTTCTGAATTCACGTTTTGCAAGTGAATTATAATTAAACATCACTTTTGACTTTCACAGGTACTTTGACTACCTATTTTACATTGACTTTGAAGCTTCGATGGCTGAGCCGCGTGCCCAATATGCTCTAGGACATCTACAGGTACATCCTTTTTACTTGAATCGTTTACTTGAATTGGGTCAAGTTGGGTTGTAGCATAAACCTTAAGATCCTGATCTAGTTATAATAAATTGTTATAAGAATAAACCAATATAAAAGAGAATGTGTTTGATACTTTGATGTATCAGATAATCCACTTGTCAAGTTTCATAGGAAAATCCGATGTCACTCCCATATTTATGTCTTTAGCCCACTTGAAGGCACTTACGCAACTCAACCTACGTTGCGTTTTATCAGATCCCATTTGTTAGCTGATATTAGTAAGATGTTTTCGGTAACAGGTTCTAATGGTTCCCAATAAAAATAAAACGCAAGAGATGAAATTACAGTTTCGTATTTTGCTTTTCGCAGGAATTTGCCAGATTTCTTCGTGTTCTTGGCTGCTACCCAATGGATACAACTCTATAGATCATAATTTAGCCTGAACTTTTTGTTTCTTGTGTTTGTCAACTATATTGGAAGAGAAATAAACAATCACCAAGGCTTTTGGCAAACCGGATTAATCAAATTCTTTCTTTTATTCGTTCTTCTCGTGTAAACTTCCAAAATCACCTCGAATGAATTTTTTAAAACTTTAAATGTTGTTAAAAAAGTTGAGACAGCGGATGCTTTAATGTACAAATGCATCCGGTTTAAAAATTTTATTACTTTTATTGAAGTCATGTCAGAAACGGCTCAACTCTTTTAGGGGCCTTAGATGAATACAAATTTTGAGGCCCTTTTTTCGAATTCGGTGCTTAGGATAGGCAAGTAAGCAACTAATTAACAAAGCAACTGATCTATATTTATATCTATACCTTCTAATAAAAGATGGTTTTAAAGGACACATGTCTTTCATTGGAGAGATTGTTGAAGAATTTTTCTGCTCAAAACTAATAATTTTCTCCTCTAAGCTATGTATGGAAAAAAATCGATAACGATAAATTACTTATATTTTTTTCTTTTAAAGTTTCAATCCACATTATTTACATCTCTGGAATCACTGTGTAAACGGAAAACAAACAACTTAAAAAATAACTCGTCGCAATTTACGACCTAGATCCATGCATGTCGACCCGTACGCTCGACCCGATACATATGAGTGTCACCTTAAATTTTTCCGGATATCTATCATTAAGATTATTTGTATGTCTATTTTTAGTTAATTAGTAGGATTTATAAGGCATCTGGTTTAAAAGCGTAGATATATAGTTTTGTACTAATAGTGTATTTGTAATTTAAATCTATTTCTTAAGGCTCAAATAGAGTTTGAATGCAATTTTTTTTATAATTTCATATATTTTTCATGTAATGTATACTTTATTTTTTTGTAAAGTTTTTAAAGTTGTGTTTTTTATGTTTCCACAAGTGTAACACACGAGATTTAATCTAGTAAGATAATAAGATGAAACATGTTTTAAACAAACAAACATTTCTTTTAAACTTCCGATTACTTTGGATTATATTATATATGTATATCAATCTACTTATTCTAATAATTGAGTAACTCATCCACATGTCAACATTAACTATTCCACATAGGAATTTGCTTAGGTGTCATGCTCTTATTTAATTTGATGTGTGATTTGAAAGCAGGTCATAGCATGCTTCATATTCAAAATAACCCGATATGTTCAAATAAAAAAAATACTAATTTATCATGAATTATCTATTAACTTGATATGCTCAAATAAAAAATTTACCAATTTTCATGATTTATCCCTTCACCCGATATGTTCAAATAAAATATTTACCAAATATCATTAATTATCTCATCTACCTATTCTAATAATTGAGTAACTCATCCACATGTCAACAATTTAACTACTCCAAATAGGAATTTGCTTATGTGTCATGCTCTCATTTAATTTGATGTAGAATTTTAAAGTGAGTCATGGTATGCTTCATATTCGAAATAACCTGATATGTTCAAATAAAAAAATATCAATTATCATGAATTATCTATTAAGTCTATATGTTCAAATAAAAAATTTACCAATTATCATGACTTATCATTTAGCCCGATATGTTCAAATAAGATATTTACCAAATATCATTAATTATCTCATAACCCGATATGCTCAAATAAACAGTTTACCAATTATCATAAATTATCTCCTAACATGATATATTCAAATAGAATAATTATCAATTATTATAAATCATGTCCTTTATTTTAGTATATGATTTTTTGTTAAGAAAATATTTGTAAATATCCAAATCGATTTAATAAAGATATGTTATAAATAAATTTAATTAAAACATATAAAATCAAAATACTGTATAATACACGGGTACTAATCTAGTCTAATTATTCTAATAATTGAGTAACTAATCCATGTGTGTATATACCAAATCTTAACACATCCACATAACTAAAATCCTACGTGACAAGCTCTCATAACTTAACTCATTCACTATTTGGGCATAATCGGGTCGGATCATATACCAAATCTTTTACCCGGTTTCAAATAAACTTATCTAAAAAAATTAGGAGATTTGCTTGGTTTTTTTATATCAAAAGTTATTGGAATAGGAGATAATGCATGGAATTCAAATTCTTATATATAG
Source organism: Tagetes patula (assembly GCA_026259685.1). Classification (NCBI taxonomy): domain Eukaryota; kingdom Viridiplantae; phylum Streptophyta; class Magnoliopsida; order Asterales; family Asteraceae; genus Tagetes; species Tagetes patula. Next base: position 1,605,767 of record JAOYNQ010000001.1, read on the forward strand.
AGGTTTTAAATCTTAAATTAAAAGATAAGAAGATTTAGCTTATACTTTAATTAAACTATGAAGTTTTAATTGATTATTTATTTTACAAGTAGGTTTATTATATTAATTTTTTTGTTTTTATATATTAATCTGTGCAGTACACGGGTTTTAACCTAGTATATGTATATATGTGAATGAGTCATAGTCACTAAATCCTTTGAAACGATAAACCTTGACAATGGCTAAACGAAAATATATATGCATCTTTATTTTATAACTAGTTTAGAGCCCGCGCTATGCTCGGGTTTGTTTTTTAATATATAATATTATACTCAAATTAAAGAGATTTAAATACTCGGTTTTATGGTGTAGTTTTTTTATAAATAATGTCGTATAAAAAATTTATGTATGTTTAAAAAATATTGAGTTATTTAATGTGGATTATTAACAATTTTATTCTTAAGTTTCTTTATTATACCTTATCAAATATAAGATGACTTGTTTACACCCTTAATACGAGATGGTTTAAAATGTAAATAATATTAAGTTTCTAAAAATTCTCCTAAATATTAGGGAACGAAAATATAATTAAGGTTATTATTATTATTATTATTATAGATATATACATACTTCAAATATAAAAATATTATTATGAGAAAAACACTTTTATGATGCCAAGTAAGCAAATATCCTCTCTAATAATGCCAACTAAGCAAAATCTATTTTCCTATATTATATAAGGATATTTATTATGAGTTTAAAAGAGTTTATATACATTTTAATAATCTAAAAGAATAAGGTGGGGGAGTCGAAAATAGATTCAAAAGTTAGAAAAAAAACACCAACCAGTTGATCATAATCCATAATTGGTTTATGATTTGAAATTAATTAATATATGTATCGTATATATCTTTTCTAAAAATTGAGGCCTTTAAAATTACGGGCCTTATACAAATGTCTAAGTAATTAAACTATAGAGCCGGCTCTCAGGTTGACTTTTTAAATGTGACTCTGGTTGCAATTCCTGAAATTCTTTATTTTTTGTTGTTTATCGCCATGAAATGGAGTAACAAGTAATGAGTAATGACATATTTACACACAGACACTATAGAGTACCCATGCAATGCAGTGACGTCGATGTAGCATTAATAACAATCCACTCGCTTTTGTTAGTTAACACTCCCATGACCTCTGTTACACACGAATATGCAAATATAAGTCATAGACATAGTAATATAAGAATAAATGTCCACATGTCAGCTACTTGCATTCTGATGAGTTTTTTCTTTGTTAAAGTCATGCTCGCCATTCCTCGTCAACATAATATTTGGTCAAACTATAAGAATCTAAAGTGAACGGGTCAAAGTATAGTGATTTTTATTAAACCATGCCAAAATACTATGAACCAATAATAAATGAGTCAAATTATAGTCTTTAGAATTGAAATATATTAAATGAGTAAATATATAATAAACGGGTGTTTCTGTATCAAATATGAAATTAAATTTTTGTTTTACTTCAACTTTTTAAACCACTTGCAGTTTCAACTTTTAATATTTCCATCTAGAATTATACTAGTCTTTGAATTGATTAGCCACTGTTACCCAACCTCCTCTCGCTACTACTGCAAAGTCATAATCATAAAAATAAACAAAACTCACTTCACATGCATGTTGATAACTCCCCTCCTTGCATGTTGATAACACTTTTTTTCCAATCGCACACAAAAAGCACAACAAAGAGCATAAATTCATCTTTTTTACAGCTAATTCTGAAGAATTCAATAAGGTATCTATGATAGGCAATTAGAAAAATCTTATACATGGTGTTGAGGTGAATCACAACCCAAATGATGGTGAAACACACACACACACTGCACATTTGTGACACATACCAAATGGGTTAAACACACACAATCTTTTGTTTAATCAATATAGATAGGGGGTTATGTATGATCTATATAAAACCAGTAAGAACAAGGGGAGACTCTAGGATTAGACTCAAAAGTTATAATAGAAAAGATTAAGAAAGACTCAAAAGACTCAAAATATAAAAAAAGGACTAGAGAGACTCGAGAAAGAGTTATAGAAGAAGATTTTATTTTATTTTCCTCGAATGGATTACAAATGAGGGGAGGCCTTCCTTTTATAAACCAAGGAGAGGCACTATTACATCATGCATGACATCATGATACATTATTCATGATGGCCTACTACAATAATTCAAGCAATAATACAAAAACAATGATGTAAGCGCTTACATCACTTTAAGAGTGATTTAAGCTTTATTTATCCTAAGTACACAATTAACCACTATAAGAGTGATTAACTAATACAAACATAAAACACACTCAAAATATTAAACACACTAGAATCTTCTTCTTCATAGGCACACAAGATTACTTCCAGCGGGAGTCTGGGTGAGATAGGTCGTCTTCATACGGGTCTGCTGGATCATCGTCTTCATAGTAGTCCTGTGAGCCATAATCTTTAGGAGGATCTGTTGGATCATCGTCTTCATAAGGATCTTTTCCGTTTGGTAGGAGACATTTGGCTTTCATCATCTCACGAAATTCTTTTGGCGGAGTCCAACTGTCTACCTTGATCCAATCTTGAGCTAGGTCTGGAATGGGACGAGAGATGTGTCCTGGTGGCGGAGGACGTACATTAAGCATATGCACCTTGTTGAAGAATGGGTGTTTGTTGTAATAGTTTATTAGAGCATCTTCCCATTCATTGGCCTACTTGTCATCTTCTCTGTAATCTTCTTCTTCTATCAGTACCTTTATGGGTATGCTGCCAACATCGACGAAGCTTATTGTTGCCATTTTCTTTTTGAGTTATATCCATTCATTGTACCTATTCGTTTTGAAGTATACATCTGATGGGTTTACGTCATACCATGCTTGGATGAAATTGTGAGGAGCATGATATACATTTCTTGTTAAGTACGAACTAGGTTTGTTGAATAGGACAAGACAATGTTTCTTGGGAGATGTTCCCATGGCTTGTACCCATTTTTGTGCGGGGAGAAACCACTCCAGGAGCTTTATTGTATTTTTCTCTTCTTCAGATAGTAGTTCAGTCTGACTTTCTAATAGGTAGGCATTTAGTTTTGCAGAGTTGAATGCCATGGCTATTATGAAAGTCTCTAGAAGGAACCAGAGGAAGCATAAAATTTCTTTTAGAAACGGACAGTCTGGGCTGAATCTGGATCCTTTTAGTACCGACCCATTTGCCTCTAGAGCAATTGTGATGAGGCTTTTGTAATTCAATAAGGATTTCTCCTTAACGTTTTGGGCTTGAATTACCTCTATAACTTCTATAGGGGTGTTTTTCTCCTTAAGCTCTTGGTAGAGAGGGGTTTGTGCTAAGGGTGTCGAGGTACTCATCGTGTTTGGTGAGGATGGACTGGTGGTTTGTTGGTCTTTTCGGGTTTGTGTTGCCCTTTAAATAGGCGTCTGGCTTCGACGAGAAGCTTTGATGGATATCTTGAATAGTGATGGATGGATTCTCCATTACCAGTATCTTGTTGTTGATTTGATTTGCCTTTGGGCCCTTTCGTCTTACAAGGGGTTGATGATCTTGAGACGTGTTAGGTTTGTGTCCACGTACCTTTTCCCGATATGGCCTGACTGCATCCTTCTGCGAGAATCGTTTTCTCACTGTTGAAGGATTCTTCAAGGTGGGCGATGCATCGGCAGTATGCAATCCCATTTTGCAAGTGGGTGTCGTGTTAGTACTACTCTCTTTTTTGCAAGTGGGTGAGGATGGACTGGTGGTTTGTTGGTCTTTTCGGGTTTGTGTTGCCCTTTAAATAGGCATCTGGCTTCGATGAGAAGCTTTGATGGATATCTTGAATAGTGATGGATGAATTCTCCATTACTAGTATCCTGTTGTTGATTTGATTTGCCTTTGGGCCCTTTCTTCTTACAAGAGGTTGATGATCTTGAGACGTGTTAGGTTTGTGTCCACGTACCTTTTCTCGATATGGCCTGACTGCATCCTTCCGCGAGATTCGTTTTTTCACTGTTGAAGGATTCTTCAAGGTGGGCAATGCATCGGCAGTATGCGATCCCATTTTGCAAGTGGGTGTCGTGTTAGTACTACTCTCTTTTTTTGCAAGTGGGCTCTTTCTTTTTTAAAGCTGACATATTCTCCCTAGTGGGTAGCTTTACTGTAGGGAGGGAATCTTGAACGTGGTCTGTTGGGCCTTGTTGTCTAGCGGTGTGTGGGACAGACCTTCTTTGTGGCATGTTTTTCTGATAGCTGTTTTTCTGGCGAAGAATACTGTCGGCCATGTGATAGTCATTGGTCCGGTGTCAGAGTCAGATTGCTCGTTTGAAGTTTCGATTGAGCTTGGACCATAGAAGATGGAACAGATTGTGTTTTCCCCTGGTTCGTCGTCTAGGGAGTATAATGACTAGGTCAGAGACATCGACCGACTTTATGTTGTTGATTGCTTCAACAAGGGCTTGGGTCTTTCTTCTATCCTTGCAATCTCTTGCGAAGTGGCCTTGTTTGTTGCAGATATAGCGACGGTCAGTGCTCCGTCCTCGACTTGATTTCTTGCTCAGGAATTTCCAGTTTCTTGGGTTTGAACCGTCTGTTGAGTTTTCTTGAGGAGTTAAAACCTTTAAGTAATTTTGACCCTTTTGAGCAGCCACATACAGACTCGTCTCTCTACACTAATCTAACCTAAAACTGCACTAATCTAACCTAAAAACTGCACTGTTTGGAAAAAGACATATCACATAAAAAAACTGCACAAACAGCACACTAATCAAATCTCAAAGTTGCAATCTTTCAACAACATCTCAAAGTTACTCAATTTCATGTGCAGGCCAGAAAACATATGCATAAACCAAACGTCTCATGATTATATATGCCGATATATATATCAACAACAACTATAACTATAATACACATTAGCAACATGAAGAGCTTTTCAAATGCAAACCAACAACCTTCCAAACTCGAAGTGCAAACAAAGCATTCGCATAAAACACAAACACGTAGACAACCGACTACATCAAAAGCTATCTCCTTCATCAACTACATCAAAACCAGCTAGCTAAGATCCATCAGAAGAGCAAGCAGACTTTCTTAATAATAATATCATTCTTTCATTCACAAGCAGTAGATCTATCAGAAAAGCAAGCTTAATTTTCTCAAAACTTTGGTTAAAAACATAATAATCAAATTGTTATTTCAGTGTTTGTTCAAACTGTTATAACTTTACGAACTGACGGATGGAAACAAAAAGTTGGATCATATATACCCGGTAGCAAACGACGATCAGAAAACAACAAAATGTTTGAGTAAAAGTTGACCAAGCATAGTGATGTTAAAACTGAAACTCCAAATTAATTCTCACCCATTATATTCATGAAATCAAAACAATTTACCTAAATAGTGAGAGTAACCAAAACCCAAATTGAAAACTTGAACAATGAGTTGAGATAACTCTTTAAGGGCATAAATTGAGAAGTTGCACCCCGAATCTTCATCTTGTAATACCATTGTCAAAGCACTTAAACAAACAGATGAAACATACAACTTTAATGTGTGACGTATTAAAGGGCTAATGGTGAAATTATAGAGCACCAATAATCAGTCAAGCAGGTCAAGTAAATACAATAAGCATGTCAAACTATAGTGTTATAAATTGAAATGAGTCAACCAGGTCAAGTTGTTGTGATTTCTTCAATAATCAGTATCTAATTTCATTTTGTTACTGAATCTCATACATTTGCTATAATAAAGTTAAGCTTGTTACCATAAGTGATGCACAAACACAAATTGCACATAGAAACATATAAACACATGAACATTCACACAATAAACAACACATTTGTACAAACAACAGCTCTAATACTAAATGTTCAGTTCCAATAGTAGCAAATAGTAGCTAATTAACCCTTTGTGTTCAAATGTCACAATTTAAAAACTAATCTTAAGAGATTAATATGTAATAATAGGTATGCTTGATATTGCAAGTTAAGCACTTTTTAAGAATACGTATATAAGTGAGATACACATACAAATAGTTTTGAACCCCTACATTCGGGACATACACACACTGCACATTTATGGACACAATGCACTTTTTTTTGTTACCTGTAACATCCCAAAAGTCGAATCAAGCGTTTATTATAATTGGGCTTTATTTTCGGGTTTTGTGGTTAAAGAGAAAGA
>JAOYNQ010000001.1:1612042-1623138 GCA_026259685.1 Tagetes patula
CCGATCTATGAGAACTCACTAAATGTGTGAGAACTCTGAGAAGTAATCTTAACCACACATTTTGCATTATAATAAAACTCATAAAAAATAAATAAATAAAAAATCAAAAGTCAAAAAATAACAAAAATGAAAAATAAAAAAATAGTTTGGAGACCATGTTTATCTAGTATCCATCTTTCATAAAAAATTTATAAATTTAAAAAATGGGCATTTACATATATCCCCTCCTAAGATCATTTATTACATATTTAACCACTCCTTAAAATCAATTACAAATTTCCCCTTCCTAAACTACATATATTACATATTTACCCATTTTCTTTAAAATAAAATTATGAATTACTATTTTATCCTTAATGATCTTATTAAATGTATTTTTATATATTTTTAATCTAAAGGCTATAATTAATTTGTTTCAACCATTTTTTATAGTCACCGACCACCTACTTAATTCATTGTACGACCAAACGAGTCAACGAACAACTCTAGTATCTAAAAATTCACTATGCAATATACATAAATCCAAGTGCAACTCATGATTAATTGTAGTGGATAAAAAATTTAAAGATACAAAAAGTTGATACCAAATATCTCTACCTCAAATAAGGCAACCGATCAGAAACACATGAATGGAAACTCTTACAAAATATGTGAATAAAAGAATTCAATCATCAAAACTTGTTAACTAGATATACTTTTGATTTTTAATGTGGGTTTGGTTCTTATGGTTTATGAAAAAGAAGGGGTACAAGGGTAATTTAATATGCCGAAGGGGATATGTGTAATTAAAATTTAGGCTTGGGTAAATATGTAATTGATAAGCTTAAGAAGGGGAAATTTGTAAAAATCCCTTTAAAAAAATCAAGTTTAAAAAAAATCTGTTTAACACATGTGTATACCTAATTTACACATGTGTAAACCCTAATCTACATATGTGTAAAACCTAATCTACACATGTGTTATAACTAAATTTACACATTAGCCATGGGATAGGGATAATCTCACTGTTAAAATTATTGAGGTGACCATTTTGATAAAGTGGAGTTTCCGTGGTTAAAGCTTGTCCCCAAAAAGGTAAATTTCTTTGCTTGATGCGCCGGATTATATAGAATTGCATCAAAGACAAACTTGGCCAAGACGGTTGTGTCGGTGCCAACTTCATGTGATGTGTGAAACTCGTGACGAATCAATGAATCATTTGTTATTCAATGTCAGGTGGCGGATTTAATTTGAAACAAAGTATTTAGTTGATGTAAAGGCCCAAAAGATATATTTTTAACGATGCAAGATACTCTTCTTATTCATGAACTCTGGCCGTGGAGGATGGAACAAAGATTACTTTTATATGTCATCTTTCTTACTTCGCTTTGGTGCATTTGTAAAACAAGAAACGAGCGGGTTTTTTTTTGCAAAGAGGATCCTTCCGAAAGATATGTTAATGACATTAGGTTGTATTCCTTTATTTGGATACAAAATGCGGGAAAAAATGGTTTCCTTAAATTTGGAAAATTGTATAATTTCAAAAGATACCTACACACACGTGTAAACTAAGCGTGGGTTAATTTTAAAAAAAAATTTATGTTAATATGGTACTCTTTAGAAAGATAAAAAACGATGAATTTTATGATGAAATATTTTTGAAAAAATGGTCACGTGAAAAAAAGTTATGAACGTTTTAAAAAAGGTGGAAACGACATGTGTCATGCATGTGATCTCCATAGGTTAATATTTACCCTTTTGTCATTGAAACTTGTGTTCATGGGACTCAGATACAAACCGCTAACAAATATGAATGAAAACAACACCTTAACAAATGCAAAGAGCTCAACCACACATGTATAATAACATTGGGCTAATGTTATAGATTATTTGTTATGTGTCAAATAGGGATTTTATTGGTGAATGTCGATGCATTGTGTGCTTGTGTGAAATTTGGGTCTTAATCACGTCTAGAACTTCGATTAAACAAAACCAAGACAAATACTTAAAAACAAGAATAAAAAAGAATTGAACTAAAAGAGTCATTTATCAGTGATTGAACCATGAGTCACCTTATCGCAAATGATCCATTCAAGATTATAAAAGCAATCGATCAATGTATTTTCAAGAACGCTCATATTCTTAAGAATCGCTCGCTTTACGAGCGAAATAAAACAAATGCATTTACGTTGCCTTAGCAAATCCAACTCTTAGATTCCCATAATCAAATATTGTATGGTAACAACCCATGAAAACGTCTCCAAGAATCCTAAAGCATCACCAAAATGTTACTTCACACCATATCAAAACTAGTAACATAGCAAAATGATTGGGTTGACTAGTAATATGCCAGATTGAGTTGACCCATCAACATTTTGTTACATATTTCTTTAAAAAAATACGTGTTAACATTATTATAGTTAAACCAAAACTACAAAATATACAATATCAAATAAATTTTAATTGTTATGAAAACATTTGAATAATAGTTTAGGCAACTGTTTGACCCTATTTATGTTAGCGGTTTAATTCAACCGAGACCAACATATTTTTAAGTAATATGGCCTTTGTAACTAAAAACCATGTTTTTATACAAGATTATAAGTACACACGTACCATAAAGGACCATGAGGAGGAGGAACATCAAGCGGCATGAAGCCACTGACACAACTAGCATGATCTCCCTCATCATCTTTAACAAGGTACTACAAACACCATCATAAAACCAAACCTTGATGCACCGATAAGCTTTATGCGGTATAACAGTATCAAGTTAGAAGGCTACCTCGTGTGGCGTAAGAAGAAATTCTTTGTCACCAATGATAAATGAAACATTGGGCATCGACGCAATGTTCACGCAATCAACACTTGAGAATTCTGTTGCCCCCTGTGTTTTAAAGATTTGTTATCTTCTATGAAAATAAGAAAAACGAAACAAACAGTTGGTCTCAAGGTCTATACCTCATCAGATTTGGCTTGCAGCTGACCCTTAAAGCTTTTAGCTCCAATTGCATTATTTATCGTTGTGACCATAGACTAAATGCAGATACAATATAATAAAAACATTCATCCTTATTACTAGATTCAAAGTATATAGATTGAAGTAAAAGATGTAATTGATATACAATACAACCAAGTGAGTCAAAACTTGTTAAGTTTTTTGAAAGAATAATAGGTTATATAGATCCTCTATTTATAACTAAGTTATCCTTGCTAAACAAGACAACTTCTATGACTAAAATACGTATACTAAGTAAAAACTAACTCATAACCTCCTAGATTGAAAATATGATAATAATGATCCTCGTACTTTCACAAAATTAGTCTTTCAATCACCCTTAATCTTGTAACACCGATGAGTTCTCTCATCTCTGCAAACTTCAAACGTGACAATGCCTATGTGAGTATTTCGGCTTTCTGTAGCTCACCACTAACATGATCAACCTCGCACTGACCTCTTGCATTTATATACTTTCTTCTTCCATGAAAAACTGGGTTCTTTATCAAGGCAATGGCTAAAGAATTACATCTACTCTCAACTTCACAGTTTGCTTCTTTTCCCCTATCACTAAGGATAACAAACTTCTTAACCGTAGTGTCTGACATGCGTGTGTTATAGTTGCCATAGACGCAGCTTCACAAGAGGATAACTCAACTGTTTCCCATTTATGAGAGTCCTAGGTGCTATCTCCTTTAAAAAAACAAAAGAATAACCCGGTTGTACTCCTTCCATCATATACATTGATCAAATGGTTGCTATCACTATATCTGCTTAGCGTTCTTGTTCCTCCCTTTAGATATAAGACACCATAATCAAGTGTTCCTTTAAAGAATCTCAGAATTTGTTTCACTGCTTATGCATGAGTTTGTGTTGGTATTTGCATAGATCTACTCATATATCCCACTTAATAACTCAAATGAGGTCTCGAATGAGTAAAATATCTTAAACTACCAACATCGTACTATAAGTTGTTGCATCGGTTTCGGATCCGATATCATCCTTTGAAAGCTTCAAACCTGGTTTCAAGGGAAACTGAGCAACATTGAAATCTAGTAGACATGTTTCCTTCAACATTTTCATTGCATATTTGTTTGTTTTAGCACAATCCTTTCATCCCTTTGAATCACTTCTATTCTAAGTTAATATATCAATAATCCAAAGTCAGTCACCTAAAATTGATCTTCCATTTGTTTCTTGAATGCTAAAATTTTATCGAATCTTCATCTCGCGACGATCAAGTCATCAACATACGTTCCCACGATCAGAATACATTGTCTTCCCCGGGTCTATAAAAACTTGCTAATCCTTACACTTTATGAAACCCAATTTCTTCATTGTCTTATCAAGTGTTTTGTTTCACGCCCTTGTTGACGGACATAATTCATAAAGTGATATCTCCAGTTTACAGACTTGTTCTTTTCCTTTTTTATGAACCCTTTAGACTAAGAGACATAAGCTTGTTCCTTTAACTCAACATTTAGAAATGTTGCCTTTACATCTAAGTGATGTACTTCCCAACCTCTACTAGTTGCCAAAGCTAATAACAATCTTAGTGCTTCAATTCTTGCCACCGAAGCGAGTACCTCATCAAAGTTAGTCCCTTGTTTATGCAAATACCCCTTCGCAACAAGTCGAGCTTTGTACCTTGTTATTCATTCTTGGGCATCCCTTTTTACTTTGTACAATCATTTTACCCCGATAACCTTCAAACCTTTTGGTGGATTAACTAATCTCCAAGCTTGATTTTTTTTCTATTGAAGCAAGTTCACTTTCCATGGCTTGTACCCATCTTTTGTTCTTCATGGCTTCATTAAGCTTGATTTGCTCTTCGTCAACTAATAACGCTTCAATAGATTCTTCTTCATTTGATTCTTGCAAGCAAAGAACTCCTTCTATTACAAAATCAGTGACATGGTGTCATAGTTCTTAAGGCGGTTCTCATCGTTTGCAAGTCTGGTGGAACATCATTATGCGTTTCAGATTGGCATTGACCTATTGGGCTTTGGAACTGCGACAACCTAGTGTCGTCCGAATCATTGCCGAACATGTTGCCCAAGCCTTTTTCTGGCCTAGTTTCATCGGTCTCGCCTTGTGGCTTAGTCAGGTTATTAGGATCGGCATGCTGAGTTTAAATCATGAATTCAATCCACTCAGGGCATCACTTGGTTTTCTGATTTGCCATTGAACTGATAGCTTTGATCTTGAATGAACTTTATGTCGCTTGCTACAACAGTTTTCTGCTTAAATGGATCAAACATTCGGTACGAACATGTGCCCGACTGATTCCCTAAGTGTTCATAAGTGTAGATCGATCATCAAGTTTTTTTTACATGTTGCCAAGTTCTTGATGTAACCTAAACAACCGAAAATTTTCAAGAGTTCTAGATTCAGCTTCCTTGAACTTTTCATATGGAGTTGAAATTAATTATGCCTTTATTTACGGTCTATTTAAAACATAAGAAGAGTGATTTATAGCCTCCCGCCAAAAATCTTAACGGAGATTCTTGGCTTGAAGTATACTCTATGTGTTCCCTAACATGTTGCAATTCATTCTCTCTACCACCCTGTTTTGTTATGAGGTGTAGGGGAGCTGTGATCTTGTGAGGAATCCACATGTTTTTTTTCAGATATCCTTCCAACACTTACGATATAAACACTCCACCGTTGTCATTTCTTAGGCTCTTACTAGTTACTTCCTTTCGGGTCTCTTTCTCACCTCTATTGCTAAAATCTATAAGAATACTTGACACTTGATCTTTGGTCTTTGGTCTTTATAAGAAATGCGCACATATACATGATTTAGTCATCAAATACTAATAACAAAGAATTCCACCATGAGTCTTTTGTGTGATGGGCCCACATATATCTGCATAAATAAACTCGAAAATCGACCGGCTCGATAACTAGATTCCCCTAAAGTGGTGTCCTTGTTTGCTTCCCTAATAAGCATGAGTCAAATACATCATGTGGATTCTTGATTTTTTATAGCCCCAGGACTAAATTTTATAGTTTATGTAAAGCCTCAAAACTTAGATACCATAGGCGTGCATGTCCCCACTTATGCCTAATCATGCCAAAGGCAAGCATACTAGAGAAGACACGATAAAGTTTATTTTATAAAGACGATTAGGGGGCGGGGGTACCTTTATGAGTAACTCTCCATTCTTCTCAAGTTTTCCAAGACTAATAAGATTTGTTTTCAATTACGTTATCCAGTATACGTCTTTCAACACCCTTTGGTAACCATTCTTTCCTTCTAAGAAAACAGTTCCTTAACCTTGAATTTCAACTTCCGAGTAATCCCCGAACTTGACTCTTCCGACTATAGATTGATCTAGTTTGGAAAACCACTCACGATTTCTTGTCTTGTGGTTGCTGTCTCTATTGTTGAGTATCCACCTATTGGACTCGTTGTTGTTTAGGACATATTTCGTTGGGTAGCCTGTTCTTCATTAAGTAGCATTGTGTATGTATGTCCCAGATAATTATGGACTATATGCAAGACCGGTCCTTATATTGAGCCATATTTTTCTCACATGACTTCCAGTCATACCAAAACTCTTTGTTTCCCCTTTTCTTTGAGATTTCTTTGCCTCCCACTCGCTATAGGTAAAAAGCGGTTGGTTGATTTTTAATCACAAAAACGGTTGGTCGTACCAAAACTCTTTGTTTCCCCTTTTCTGAAATCTGTTTTGATGGTGTCTCAAAGCAATTTTGGATTTTACTTCAAGTCTTCAATCAGTCGATTAAAAGTAACTATCAATTAAAAGAACTTGACTTTAAAATCAATTAAAATCATTTAGATCAAATATTCTTTTCTTTTTCATTCTTGCGCAGACCTCAAAGAAAAAAAAACATGATTTGTGATTTCTTTGTTGTGTCTTGGAACAAATCTCTAAAAACACTACTCTTTTTTCTTCTTTTGTCAAAAGCGGTTGGTTGATTTTTAATCATAAAAAACTTATGTCTTCGGACGAGATCTTTAATCACCAGCAGCGATAGACTTAATTCCGAACACAAAGAGATCGGTGGCGGCTCCAAGGTTTAATTTTACAAAAATTTAACAGATCTTGATCTTGATCTTGATTGTCCGAGAAGATGCACTGTTGAGCGTCACTACTCTTTGAACTCGTCGCCAAGAATGAATGTTATTCTTGGTCGGACTCCTATCGAAACCATTGTAAGGTAGGAGACTTATCCAAAAACGGTTGTATGTGCAATATATTTGGCAATTATACAAATGGATCTCTCTTCCATCAGACTAGTCTTTTGAGATGAAATATATCATTTGGTTTGTAATAGTGGTATCAGAGTCAAACTCAAAGTGGTGGCCCACAGAGTGGTGGCCTCGAGAGAGCCAATCGTGGCCAATGAGGACGTTGGACCCAATGTGGGTCGAATGTTATGGACGGAAACTATTATAAAGTATGAGACTTGTCCCGCGTCGATAATATGGGCAGCATATGTGGGGCTTATAATCCAAACAGATGCCTTTCCCACAAAACTAGTCTTTTGGGATGAGTACTACCATTACTGTCTTCATTTTTTTTAATTATCGATTGATCTTTACCTTAAGCTCTAAGAGCAATTAAAAGATATAACTGATATAAAAAACTACCAAGTGAGTCAAAACTTTTTTTTATTGGAATGAATAGTTAGGTTACTTAGATCCACTATTTATAACTAACTATCTTTGCTAAATAAGAAAACATCTTTGACTCAAATACCTATACCTGGTAAGAACTAACTTAAAACCTCCTAGTTTGTAAATACGACAATAATAATCCCGTACTTACACGAGGTTAGTCTTTCATGAAGTTCATGTTAATGGATTATCATACCGATGGTCCTGCTATCAAAGAAGTTCCCGAGTCTGCAATTGCGGAGCATCCATTTCGACATTGTCCTGCGTAAAGAAACCAATGTATTGAATCAAATACAACAACTTGTGCAGCGGGCCAAATCCAAAAGCTCACAGATTTTTATTTTAACCGTACCAGTTGATTTGCCATTGATAAGAACATCGCCCAGATCGAACTACATCATAGGGTAAAACATCAAATGGTTAAGCATTTAGATGTTTAAGTACAATTTCTAAGAAGAATAATTTAGATGTTATGATTAAACTAACCAACCTGCCAGTAACCCTTTTGTGTGATTGGAACAAAAGTATGACTACCCTTGTAATGCTCAGGATCAACACCTCCAAACGTTATTTCCCCCCCAGTTTCTTCTTTGGTATCGCGGTTCAACCAGATTGAGAACAATGGATCCTTAACCAGACCTTGCTTAACCATATTGTCCCTGATATATGATATGATACTCATATTTGTTATCAGGCTAATCCTATCTTTTTTATAATACAGTACCCGTCGGAATTTCCCGGTACATTTACCAGTTCTCATTTTCTTTTCTTGAAATTTATATACCTTTTAAAACAGAAGGTCGGTGCTTTGCACCGGACTCTCCCGTCACACCACGTCGCTTTTCAACTTTTTCTTACTTTAACGTATTAACGGTTTTAATCCCCGACTTTTAACGCATTTATAGTTTTAGTCCCCCACTTTTACTAATTGTCATTTTAGCCTCTGATAAGTTTTTGATTTTGATATATTACTCTACTTTGACACATAGTACGACTTTTAATTACCAATTGTCGCCCTTAATGATTTTTTACTTTGATCTGTTACTCTACTTTGTCATATAGTATGACTTTAATGTTGTTATCTTTTTTACCTCTAAATTTTGATATTTTATCATTTATTAATATGTGACACATTACGTTCTTGCGCCGTGACGTACGAGACATGAGACTTTTTTTTATCAACGCATATGATAAAGTCACATATGTAAGACCAACTGCCTGCCCTGGCCGTTGAAATCTAGTTTCATGTATATAACAACTATAAGATTACATACATATCAACATCATCATAAAATTATTTAACGTATTTAAAATATGTAAACTTAGAAGTTTTTTTTGTCATCCCAAAACCTATGCACGAATTTATATATAGTATCTAGGGAATCAGAAAAAGAAAGATACCATACTGGGGTAGCATTTGCTACAGAAATTTCCTGGAACCCAAGTCCAAGTATGCCGTCAAACTTTCCTGACATAAATGCCACTCCAGGCTCGTCTGTCGCCTCCATGAACTCCTGATCAAATCCATCAACTAGTTAACGATGTCCGAAAGTAGAGTCTAACATTAGAAGAATGGCCACTAAAAGCTCATGTTCACCTGATCTTTAATAATCAAATCACCAACTTTGACAGTGTCTTTGCTAAAAAATCCAGCTATTGATCCACTACCGTACCCAATTGCAGCATATTGCCCTGTATGAGTGTCAAAACAAACATGAAAACATATAATATTTAGAACGGGTCAGGTTTTGTTAGCCGGCAAAAGGCACGTGTTCGTTTTTTATACATATATAATAAATACACTTGTATGATATACGAACAATATTATTATAACATTGTGTTTGACCCGTTTCCCTTTTAACAAATAAGTAAATGGGTCAAAATTTTATGATCTTTGGCATTGATCTGATACTAATTGACTAACCGTTTCTCCTGTATGTGACTGACATTCTTGAACTGTATTTCGAATGAACGTAGCAAGACATCTACACGCAAATCAAAACGATAAGTTTATCTTGTACCATTAAGATCACACCTTTATACGCTTTTAAATTACATAAACTCACCGAGAAGAAACATTTTGATGATGGCACCCACAGATTCGAGCTGCCCGTGTCATAAATTACGGTGAACATTTGAGGTGGGGTGCCAATGCCAATCTCACCATAGTACTGAGTGTCCATGTAGTTCTTTAACAATACGATGTGATCTGATTTGTTTGGCCCGTTAGGATTATTTTCACGACGAACCTGCAAGTAATGACTTGACTCGGAGAGTGACATAACACGACTCGCATGATCCGGTTTCAGTTTTTTGAGTTTGATTCTAATGTATTCATTAGTCAGATCAGACAAGATCAATGTAGGATACAGAAATGTACAAACGAGGAGAATTGCAACTCCTTTTTGATGATGTCCCATGTTGGCCTACAGTTATTTCCATTAAATATACTAGTTAGTAGTAAATTGAAACATTAAATACATACTAAATAAAAAAAGTAGTAAATCAAAACATTTTTAGTTATTTTTGTTTTCGGTTATTGAGTAGTAAATGTAAAGTTTTTTAAGGCAAATTTATAAAACCAATTTATATATTTGTTAATTTGCTATATATTAAAAGATTTTAATAGGCTTCACGCTCGTAAACAAAATCCCTAGTTTGGAACTTGACGTATTATATACCACATTATACCCTGTGTATTACACGAGTAGAAATTAAAAATGTTAAATTATCATCGAGCATAATAAACAAAAAATCACAAATTATTATCATTTTGGGTATGTTCTCTAACACCAGCAAAGATTATAAGAATTAAAAAACATTATTGTAAATGCATTGTATAGACTAATTAAGTTTTATTTTTTTAAATCTTTTTTCGTAAGAAATAGAGTAAGAAATTGATAAAGAAAAAATCAAAACTATCAATGTAAGTATCAAAAGATAAAATTAAGTTTTTTTACTTCAAAATCTGGTGGATCTTAATTCATAACTTCATATTTAATGGCTATTAGTAGAACATATTCTGTCACAAAATAAAGATATTTGTATTATTTTTTGACGAAATAAAACGTATTTTCTTCTAAAATTGAATATCTTTTAAAAAAAATTAAGTTAAAATAATCTACTTAATAAATCAATATTTTAAGTGGGGCCACCAATTAAAACTTTTTTTAAGGGGGAAATTAGAGGTAGGAATAAAAGGAAGTTTGGGTGGGAAAAATTAATGAGAGAGTTGATAAAATAAAAAATTTTGTGATTAATGTTATTTTTATAAAATATTTATAATTTCTTAAATATTAAATATTTAAAAATTTTAAATATAATAATTATATTGTTTTATATATTGTTATTTAACTCGTGTGTATTACACGGGAATTAAACCTAGTAAAATATATAAGGTGATTTGAAATAATGCCACCTAAAACAAAGTGCTAAAATCATGCCATATAAAAAAATATATTTTCATATATA
>JAOYNQ010000001.1:1658123-1672135 GCA_026259685.1 Tagetes patula
TACCATGTGCTTTGTTTACTATTGATATCCAATTCCAATGACAGCCCGGTGTTTCCGCCGCCGGGCGGGGTGTCACAGACACATAAAAAAAAAATCCTATGTGTAAATGTTAAAATTGTGCCATGCGTATTAGTTACTCAATTCAAGGGCTGACAATTTCTGGCACGGACATAGTAACACGACACAGAATTAACATGTTTCGTGTTTGACCTTAATAGGTACCGTGTCGTTAGTAGGTTAACATGATAAAAACACGTTAATTATCATGTCTTAACAGGTTAAAGATATGTTAACACGATAGCTGGTATCACCTATTAATATTTAATGAAGGGGCATTTACATATATCCCATTCATAAGGTCATTTATTACATATTTACTCACTCTTTAAATTCAATTACATATTTCCCTGTCCTAAACCACATATATTACATATTTACCCATTTTCATTAAAATAACTTTTTGAATTACTATTTTACCCTAACTAATTTTGATCAATGTATTTTTATTGTTACCAATTTTATGTTGTTATCGACTTTTATTATTTTCATTGACTACTTTGTATGCGTTCGTTTGGAGAAATTTATAACCGAACAATACAAAGAAGGTGAATTTTGATTCTCAATGTGGGTTTGTTCTTATGGATTGTGTAAAAGAAATGGTAATTGGTCATTTAATATGCCAAAGGGAATGTGTAATTAAAATTTAGACTTTGGTAAATATGTAATTTATTAGGCTTAGTAAGGTGAAATATGTAAAAATCTCTAAAGAAAATGGGTAAATATGTAATATATGTGGTTTAGAATGGGAAAATATGTAATTGAATTTAAGGAGTGAGTAAATATGTAATAAATAATCTTATAAAGAGGTTATATGTAAATGTCTTTGATGGGGATGCGTAGAAGGATCAAAGACTCTATGGACTTTGATGCACTTTTAATATGTTTTGAACATTCATTATCAAGTATTATTATGGTTAAAAACTATTTTGTTGGCTGTTGTCGTTTTGTGTTTTAAGAATTATCGTGTTAAGTCGTATTTAGTATCTAAGACTTATGAGTTTTTTCTATAGTTTTCTTTTTATTTGAAAAGTGGGTTTTTATCATGTCATATCGTGTAACATGTTTTTTATTGTGTTTGTGTTTAGAAAAACTGACACGATAAGTTATCATGGTGTGTTCGTATTTGGGCTTATCGTGTTCGTGTCTGATACTATATGCCAGCCCTACTCAATTAATATATGCAGATTTATGTACCGACTTTTACTGGATTTAGATTCTATTTTAATAATGTACGATTATGTTATTAGTGTAACTCTTTGTGCTTCATTAGATATTTTAATTACATTGTATTATATTAGTTCTAGTCTCTAGTATAATTGTACTCGACCTCTTAAAACCTAAAAGTAAGAGATTTGGTGGTATCTTTTTATTTTGGTTTAATAAAAAAGGATGTTTAAAATACAAATTTTCAAGGAAAGAGTTTAAACTGAAAATCAAATCATCAGTATTTCCACCATAATAGTGTAAGTTACCTTAATTGTTACATGCTTTCATTATTTTTGTGACGGTAAAAAAGACGATAGATTTAGAGTTATCACACTTTAGTTAACGGATTTAGTGAATTATTTTAGGAGGTTTTATATACTGATTCAACAAGTGATGTTCATAAAGGAAAATATAACTAGCTTTACACTTGCTAAAAAAATGCAAGACAGTGCAACTCTTAATTCTTAGTTTTAGCAATAAGCTTACGTGGCATAACTTCATATACTTTATATAACAATGCGTGATTCAGATCCTTATGTGGCAAGCATAAATTCATATACTTTATATAACGTTGCATGATTCAGATGCTTATGTGGCATAACTGCATCTATGACATACCCCAATGTTATATGCTACCTTCCTGACATTAGTTGAACTAAATCTTGGTTTTCATAGAAAGAACCAACGTCCCAGTCTTCAGTCGATGATGACAACGTCATTAATGCAACCACAATAGATCTCATGCTTGGCCTTAATTGAGGGTTTTCATGTGTACAAGCTCTAGCAAGTAGTGATACCTATATACACTTAAAGCATAACTAACTTGAACATTGGAAACAAATGTAGTGTTTCTTTTCCATCTACGGTTTTACTCACCTTGTGCACTGAGTCGGGTGGGTAGTCGACCCCAAGCCTTGGGTCAACTAGTTTGCGTAAACCTTCACTTGGGTCGGACAAAATTAGGACCTCCTCAAACTACAAAAATAATAAAGAACCATAAACATCAATACAAAGGTCAATAACTATATCATTTTTAATTAGATTTGAAGTACTAACCAAACCAACAAGTCCTTTGGACTCGTTACCAAATTCATTTGTCTTAACAATGGCTTCTTTTGCTGATATTAGCTCAAATAATACAACTCCAAAAGCATATACATCAATCTTTGGAGAAACCTCACCATATTGAGCATATCTGCACAAACATTTCAGTTTAGAACATGTTCTTGTTCTAAGATTAGAAAGATATATAAAGGAAGCTTACTCTGGAGGCATGTAGCCGAATGTGCCGACTAAACGGGTTTGTAAAGAACCACTTCCAACTTCTATAAGTTTTGTCAGCCCAAAGTCAGCAACCTATGGAACCAAAAGAGTATATCTAGTCTTAAAAGCCTAAGAAAGGGTGAGTTTGGAGGACTGAGGATTAAAAATCTAGGAATTGCAGTTCAATTCAAAGTCATATCTATAACCTTTGCACGGAAACTCTCATCGATCAAAATGTTAGGAGACTTGATATCACGATGGATGTAGACAGGAACTGTGTGCTCATGAATGTATTCGAGCCCTCTAGCCGAATCTAGGGCGATTTGAACCCTTGTGGCCCATGGAATTGGCTCTCTCCCTGAAAGCATTACAAATTCAAAGTAAAAAGCCTGTCCATTTACTTATATGAATGATTCATATCGGTTATGGTTTACCTAAACGGGTCAAATCAAAATATTTGGCTAAAAGGAAGATCAAAATAAGACACAGTTTTTCTTTTCGTTCATAAGAAACAGATCCGTTTGATTCATAGTAAACTAATACAACATGTTCAACCTCAATCGTTTTTTGACCCATTACTCAACCCGTACATTTCGTTCCTAAGTTAACCACATGGCACGTCTTAAGAGCTGAAATATTTCCCTTTCTTTGTAACCCTACCTGATGAACCACGCAAATGTTGACTCAAGTTTCCATTCCCGATAAATTCATAGACCAGAAACAACGAATCTTCAACACAATATCCTATCAAACGTACCTGAAATATTACATGAATTGTAAATTAAATTGGATAAAAACATTCCAGTTTGGAGTCCACATTAGATATATAATCTTTAACTTAAAAAGACATTGCATTCTTATATGGTTTCTCAAAGACACGTATAAAGTTGCATAAATTTCAAGAAATTACCAGGTTCAAGTGATGAACATGTGTTAACACCTTCAATTCAGCAAGAAATTCTTTTGATGCTTGCATATCCATCTTCTTTATTGCAGTTTTCTGCACTTGTCAACAACAAAACAAAATCATTTTCCCAAAACTAGAAATGCAAAAAATGTATGTGATCAGGAAAAACACAAACTTCGCCTCTGAGTTCTCCATAGTAAACAACACCAAACCCGCCTTGACCAATCTTATTGGCGAGGCTGAAGTCATTTGTAGCCGTAGCAAGCTCCTCGTACGTGAACTCTGCAGACTTGTCAACTGTTATACCTGTGGCCCCTGGCGGTGCACCACCACTAAGAGGGTCTGAGTTTGTGGTTCCTCCTATGTTTACATCTACAAAAAAAATACTTGTATAAATCATTTGCAGTAACTTAAATATTATTAAATGCTATGAATTACAATAGAAACATAAACCTAGATAAAATCTAACTTGACCCATGGACTTGAATAATAAAATTAACAAATGAAAAGTGGTAGTAAGATAACCAACTTACCATGAACATGTTTGGATCCATTTTCAAGAAGTAACGATCCTTCAGCCACCCTCTTCCTTTGGTAGACGACAAAGTAGATACAAATGGCAAAGAAAAGAACACCGAAAACTGCTCCAAGAGACACACCAGCAGTGGAACCACCAGATAACCCTGCTTAAACCACCACAAATGTAATATATGTATACCATCATCAACAATCTCACATTTGACTAAGAAAACGTCAAACTTTATGAAAAAAATACTCATCCAAATGAACAAGTAAAGATGCCCACCCCTCGTGCTGCAAAAACAGAAGGATTTAATCAGAACTAAACAAAAATAACTCGTGTGAAGACATAAAACTCAAAGGGTTATAGGTTACCTGATCTTTAATGGCGGGAAAGTTCCGTTTTGATCTGTAATAACATGGAGAAATATTTATAAGCTTCATTTCCTACTTGGCTTTTACACAGATTATAGATAATGCAACAAATAAAACTTCATAGGTTATAAGCTTTAAATATGTGACAAGAACCAACAAGTAATTATGATCCAACCAAGCATAACCATAACTATAACTATGACCAAGGAAATATAATAAACTTTCTTCAACAAGAAAAAGTTATTAAAATGAAAGAAAAACCCAAACCCATGTGAAAAAATCTGAAATCTAAAGGAAGTCTTTGTAGCTTCGTGACCCAAATAAATACTAAATCAAGAGAGCTCCGCAAGTGAATCTAGACCGTCTTCTTCTACATTACTTATTATTTCAGCTTCCGATGTACTCTACATAAACAACAGCACCGTTAAGGCAATACAAGGAACAAAAATGGGGGTTTCATGTATTAACCCTCCGGCTTGAGAATCAGGATCTGATCAAGTGGAGAAATGTGTAAGTTTGTGTTTTTTGGTGAAAGAGTTTGTGATTATGAGAGGATACCTGAACCAGGAGAATTATGTGTGTATTTATATGGAATGTTTGTGATGTGATGTTTTGGAAAATGTGTCCTTGTGGGACTCTTCTATTCATCATGTGTTTCTTACATTTTGTATTATCCTATTATATTATACCAAGTGTCTAAAGTGATGTAACAAACTTTTATTCTCTTTATAAGATGGATTTCTCACGTCGGATCTTGACCCGAGATTTTGGGTTATTACTCTTTATGTCCCTCAAGACTTTAGTTATATACATATTTTGTTTATAATAAAAGACTAAATGAGAAAGAAAAAGTATATAGGTGTTTTTTCAAAATTATTTAAGGTGGGAAAACTGCTTCGCATTTAATACGAATATGACGCCTCCTTATCTTCCTAACGTCACATCAGCCGTACAAGCGCTACACACACAAACATATATATCTATACAGACACACACACACACACACTCACAACACACACACATACATGTGTGTGTGTGAGTTGTCTTCGACTTTTCATTTGCTTTTTTTCAGTTTTGTTTTTCGAGAAGTTATCGTCCAAACCTTGAATCTTTCTTCCTTTATTGTCTCATTCTCATGGCTTCTTCCTCTGAGATTTCTCTTAAGAAAACTAAACTTAAAAAAGGCCCGAAAACTCCTGGTCCTACAATCTTCGAGATTGCTTCTTCTTTATAACAAATAGATTTCGACGCTTTGGCTTCTGAGTATTGCATTTTATCATTTTGGAACCCGGTGCTTCCCGGTCCGGATGATCGTGTCATCTCTCCTCCCCCTGGAAAAACCTCTCTGTATACTGATTTTTTCCGATTCTGCCATTTCCAGCTACCTGTGACTCGATTTTGTTTGTATGTTCTGGAGGCCTTGCAGTTACATATCTCTCAATCACATCCGCTGGGTTTGGTAAAGTTGATGCATTATGAGTTTGCTATGAGGAGTTTAAATAAAGCTCCTCGGCTTGATCTATTTAGGGCGTTTTTTCGCGTGACCAGGAAGGCGGGAGGATGGTATTCTTTGACAAGCGTGATGCGTCGTCAAATATGATTGGCGCGCTTCCTCAGGTTCTAAAGATAAGGATTTGAAATGTAAGTTTTTATTTGTGGATGCGGGAGTTATTTCAGGGTGGGTGGTTTATAGGAAGAATGGGGAGGAATTATTTGATAGCGTTGGAAGCGCGGAAGTGAAACTGTGTGCGGAATACCAATTTTTGAAACAGAACCCAACTGATATGCAGGTGATTCCTGAAAGTTCACTAGTGGCGGTAGGGATGAGTCAACTGTGGTTCAAGGCGAGGTATCGTCCCGGGTTCCGCCACACAAAGAAGGGTGAGAAGAATTTATAATTATCTTCATTTGTTCGTGTTTGAATTTGTGAATTTTCTTTGTAGAAAAAATTAGTCTTTATGAGTTGTTGGAGGAGGAAAGAAAAAAGACCTGAGGCCGTTTGATTTGATAGTGGAGCATGATGAGCCAGGTGTGTTGGCCAGAACCAAGGATAATTTTGTGGCTCTTGTTATGGATGGTAGTTATGATGCGACGACGGTTAACGAGCTTACGGTATGTATTTCTGTACTATGAATTCGAGGATGGAGGGCGTGGTAGTGCCCAAAACGGTTGACTGATTCGAGGATGGATGGCGTGGTAGTGCCCAAAATTTCGGTGCTTAAGGTAGGGACCAAGACGGTTGAGTTTTCCGGGTCTGGGCGAAGTTCGTTGGTGAAAGGGCAAAAGCTGAAGGAGAAGGTTGTGGCGGATGCTTCTTGTCTGAAACTGTGGTTATTTCTGACAGCAGGGCGGAGAAGGTTCGAAAAAAAAGAGTGTTGGTATAAAAAATTTCGCGGGTGTGAGAGTGGATCCGGATCACTTAAAGAAAGGTTTCCACGAGAAGAGGAAAAGTAAGTTCCCATTTTTATTTTATAAATATATATATATATATATATATTTATATATATATATATATATATATTCTCAGTTGCTTCAAGGATCTAATTCTTTTTCTGGTTTCAGTCGGGAGTCATGAAATTCTTAAAGCTGTGAAAACGCTTTGTTTTGGAGAACGCCCTGCTAAGAGGCGCGTTGTGTTAAAACCATATGTGGGGTCTAGGTCATCAATTGTTGAAGAGACAGTTCGAATACCTCTGAGTGTTTCATTTGAGAACAAAGGTACAGGAGGTGAGCCTATCAGTGTTGGCGTGAGTGTTATAGTTGACTAGCCCGAAGGTGATGTTTATGAAAAAAATCCCGGAATCTGTTGAGCAATGTTTTCCTGATGAACGTACTGAATCTGCCAGGGTTAAGAAGGGTGGAGGGGCGGCATGACTGAAAGGGTTAAAGGTTGGTGACCCGGATACTGTGGAGAAAGATTAGAGTTTGTTGGGGTTAGCTTTGTCGCGATTAGATTTGGACTCTTCGTGGGAGGATGATCTATTTGTGCCGGAGTGGAAATTAAAGAAAGGATCTAGGCTTGTGTACCTTGCTATTTGTAAAAAAATGGCTGATGAGTGCTCCCCCGCTGATGGAGATTTCGAGTGTTCAACATTCTGACTATGTTGTTCTCCATGATATTATCGCGACTACTCTTACGGCCTTGGCTGTAAGCGTTCCAGAAATATGTCGGCGGGAAACGCACTATGAAGAGAAATTTGATGTACTCTTAAAAGAGAGGAAGATTTTAAAGATGGAAAATATGAGGCTGGGAGCTGAAGTGGGGGTTGTTGATCTCTTGCAGCAAGAGAGGGATGCCTATAAGAAAAAACATGATTAGGGGGTTAAATTGTCAAAGAAACAGAGCATTATTTATGGAAAAATTCATCAGATAAAACATATTAGGAGGGATTTGGAGAAGAAAGATAACGAGTTGTCGGACCGTGCACGTGAGTTAGCGGATGCTCGGCGTGAAATCACAGAGTTGTAGGAGGCGATGAAGGAGAGAGATTCAAGGTATAAGCGTGTGAAAAAGAATGTTGCACGCCTTTGTGATGATAAAGAGTGGATATAATGTCGTGGGTTGGGATACGCTCTAGATATTTTTCATTCTAGCACGGAGTATAGGAATAAGTTGGAAGATTTGGCGGCTGCGGGTGATTTAGTAGGCATGCAGGATCGCTTAAGGTTGGGTTTTTCTATAGGGAAAGATGGTGGGAATATCACTAACCATCCTATGTATTCCCCGGATGCGGAAGAAAAATTGGTTGATGCTTATCAGGCTTTGAGTGATGTGGAGCCATCAGTGTTATTAGAGGTTACTAACCATGCTCGAAATAAAGATGTTGTTTCTTTAAAATCTTTTTTAGGGGGCGGAGAAGGAACCAACAGCGAAAGTCCTAGTGATAAGGAGGTTAGTGGGGGATGAGGCGTAAATTGTGTGACGTTTCTGTGGTAGAATGTAGGGGGGTAGTATTCAACTATGAATTTGTAATTTATGTTTTGTTTGAATCCGCCTGTATGTGAAACTATTATGTTTTTGCATTCTATTAACTTGTCTTGTTTTTGTTTGTCGCGCGCGTGCGTTGTATTGATTAATATCTTTTTGAGCTACCCCTTATTGGGTATACTCTTGCTAGCAAGTGTGTAAATTCCTTTATTGGAATGTGTTGTGTTCTAGACTTCATTGTGAGCATCTGTTTGTTATGAACATAATGTGCTAAATAACTTCATTAAATGGCATGTAAACCAAACAATAATACGTCAGGATGATGGCATTGTAGGCCATACCCTTCTAGCGAAAACAAAGTACTTTCTTTACATGCAGCACTTTCTTAATTGTGTTGCGTTCCATGATCGCGGAAGTAGGCGCCCATTCATTTGAGAGAGTTTGTAAGCCCTTTTTCCTAGAACCCCATGTATTATGTAAGGCCCCTCCCAAGTTGGTCCTAGTTTCCCCTGTGGTTCTGTGCGGCTTGCTTGGTTACTTCGAAGCACTTAGTCTCCGACCTTGTATGAGATCATCCTGACTTTTTTGTTGTATTCCTGCTCCATGACTTTTTTATATCGCGCCTCCTTTATGGCCGCCATGCCTCTATTTTCTTCTAGCAGGTCTAAATTGTTTCTTAGAGTTGTTTCATTGTCCTTTTCGTTTGTTTGAGAGGTGCGGGCTGTTGGGATTCCAATTTCAGCAGGAATCATGGCTTCTGTCCTATTAGTAAGGCTGAAAGGAGTCTCTCCTGTGCCAGTTTTTTCCAGAGTTCTGTGCGCCCACAAGACGTTGGGTACTGCATCAACCCAGGAAGATCCTTCATAGTCTAGGCGCCTTTTGATTCCATCCAAGAGACTTCGATTCGCTCGCTCGAATTGCCCATTGGCTTGAGGATGGTATTCTTTGACAAGCGTGATGCGTCGTCAAATATGATTGGCGCGCTTCCTCAGGTTCTAAAGATAAGGATTTGAAATGTAAGTTTTTATTTGTGGATGCGGGAGTTATTTCAGGGTGGGTGGTTTATAGGAAGAATGGGGAGGAATTATTTGATAGCGTTGGAAGCGCGGAAGTGAAACTGTGTGCGGAATACCAATTTTTGAAACAGAACCCAACTGATATGCAGGTGATTCCTGAAAGTTCACTAGTGGCGGTAGGGATGAGTCAACTGTGGTTCAAGGCGAGGTATCGTCCCGGGTTCCGCCACACAAAGAAGGGTGAGAAGAATTTATAATTATCTTCATTTGTTCGTGTTTGAATTTGTGAATTTTCTTTGTAGAAAAAATTAGTCTTTATGAGTTGTTGGAGGAGGAAAGAAAAAAGACCTGAGGCCGTTTGATTTGATAGTGGAGCATGATGAGCCAGGTGTGTTGGCCAGAACCAAGGATAATTTTGTGGCTCTTGTTATGGATGGTAGTTATGATGCGACGACGGTTAACGAGCTTACGGTATGTATTTCTGTACTATGAATTCGAGGATGGAGGGCGTGGTAGTGCCCAAAACGGTTGACTGATTCGAGGATGGATGGCGTGGTAGTGCCCAAAATTTCGGTGCTTAAGGTAGGGACCAAGACGGTTGAGTTTTCCGGGTCTGGGCGAAGTTCGTTGGTGAAAGGGCAAAAGCTGAAGGAGAAGGTTGTGGCGGATGCTTCTTGTCTGAAACTGTGGTTATTTCTGACAGCAGGGCGGAGAAGGTTCGAAAAAAAAGAGTGTTGGTATAAAAAATTTCGCGGGTGTGAGAGTGGATCCGGATCACTTAAAGAAAGGTTTCCACGAGAAGAGGAAAAGTAAGTTCCCATTTTTATTTTATAAATATATATATATATATATATATTTATATATATATATATATATATATTCTCAGTTGCTTCAAGGATCTAATTCTTTTTCTGGTTTCAGTCGGGAGTCATGAAATTCTTAAAGCTGTGAAAACGCTTTGTTTTGGAGAACGCCCTGCTAAGAGGCGCGTTGTGTTAAAACCATATGTGGGGTCTAGGTCATCAATTGTTGAAGAGACAGTTCGAATACCTCTGAGTGTTTCATTTGAGAACAAAGGTACAGGAGGTGAGCCTATCAGTGTTGGCGTGAGTGTTATAGTTGACTAGCCCGAAGGTGATGTTTATGAAAAAAATCCCGGAATCTGTTGAGCAATGTTTTCCTGATGAACGTACTGAATCTGCCAGGGTTAAGAAGGGTGGAGGGGCGGCATGACTGAAAGGGTTAAAGGTTGGTGACCCGGATACTGTGGAGAAAGATTAGAGTTTGTTGGGGTTAGCTTTGTCGCGATTAGATTTGGACTCTTCGTGGGAGGATGATCTATTTGTGCCGGAGTGGAAATTAAAGAAAGGATCTAGGCTTGTGTACCTTGCTATTTGTAAAAAAATGGCTGATGAGTGCTCCCCCGCTGATGGAGATTTCGAGTGTTCAACATTCTGACTATGTTGTTCTCCATGATATTATCGCGACTACTCTTACGGCCTTGGCTGTAAGCGTTCCAGAAATATGTCGGCGGGAAACGCACTATGAAGAGAAATTTGATGTACTCTTAAAAGAGAGGAAGATTTTAAAGATGGAAAATATGAGGCTGGGAGCTGAAGTGGGGGTTGTTGATCTCTTGCAGCAAGAGAGGGATGCCTATAAGAAAAAACATGATTAGGGGGTTAAATTGTCAAAGAAACAGAGCATTATTTATGGAAAAATTCATCAGATAAAACATATTAGGAGGGATTTGGAGAAGAAAGATAACGAGTTGTCGGACCGTGCACGTGAGTTAGCGGATGCTCGGCGTGAAATCACAGAGTTGTAGGAGGCGATGAAGGAGAGAGATTCAAGGTATAAGCGTGTGAAAAAGAATGTTGCACGCCTTTGTGATGATAAAGAGTGGATATAATGTCGTGGGTTGGGATACGCTCTAGATATTTTTCATTCTAGCACGGAGTATAGGAATAAGTTGGAAGATTTGGCGGCTGCGGGTGATTTAGTAGGCATGCAGGATCGCTTAAGGTTGGGTTTTTCTATAGGGAAAGATGGTGGGAATATCACTAACCATCCTATGTATTCCCCGGATGCGGAAGAAAAATTGGTTGATGCTTATCAGGCTTTGAGTGATGTGGAGCCATCAGTGTTATTAGAGGTTACTAACCATGCTCGAAATAAAGATGTTGTTTCTTTAAAATCTTTTTTAGGGGGCGGAGAAGGAACCAACAGCGAAAGTCCTAGTGATAAGGAGGTTAGTGGGGGATGAGGCGTAAATTGTGTGACGTTTCTGTGGTAGAATGTAGGGGGGTAGTATTCAACTATGAATTTGTAATTTATGTTTTGTTTGAATCCGCCTGTATGTGAAACTATTATGTTTTTGCATTCTATTAACTTGTCTTGTTTTTGTTTGTCGCGCGCGTGCGTTGTATTGATTAATATCTTTTTGAGCTACCCCTTATTGGGTATACTCTTGCTAGCAAGTGTGTAAATTCCTTTATTGGAATGTGTTGTGTTCTAGACTTCATTGTGAGCATCTGTTTGTTATGAACATAATGTGCTAAATAACTTCATTAAATGGCATGTAAACCAAACAATAATACGTCAGGATGATGGCATTGTAGGCCATACCCTTCTAGCGAAAACAAAGTACTTTCTTTACATGCAGCACTTTCTTAATTGTGTTGCGTTCCATGATCGCGGAAGTAGGCGCCCATTCATTTGAGAGAGTTTGTAAGCCCTTTTTCCTAGAACCCCATGTATTATGTAAGGCCCCTCCCAAGTTGGTCCTAGTTTCCCCTGTGGTTCTGTGCGGCTTGCTTGGTTACTTCGAAGCACTTAGTCTCCGACCTTGTATGAGATCATCCTGACTTTTTTGTTGTATTCCTGCTCCATGACTTTTTTATATCGCGCCTCCTTTATGGCCGCCATGCCTCTATTTTCTTCTAGCAGGTCTAAATTGTTTCTTAGAGTTGTTTCATTGTCCTTTTCGTTTGTTTGAGAGGTGCGGGCTGTTGGGATTCCAATTTCAGCAGGAATCATGGCTTCTGTCCTATTAGTAAGGCTGAAAGGAGTCTCTCCTGTGCCAGTTTTTTCCAGAGTTCTGTGCGCCCACAAGACGTTGGGTACTGCATCAACCCAGGAAGATCCTTCATAGTCTAGGCGCCTTTTGATTCCATCCAAGAGACTTCGATTCGCTCGCTCGAATTGCCCATTGGCTTGAGGATGAGCCACTGAAGTAAAGATCTGCTGAATGTTAAAAGCCTCACACCATTCTTTTAATTTGTTATCAATGAACTGTGCACCATTATCACTGATGATGTAGAGCAGGATTCCAAATCAGAAAAGGATGTGACCCCAAAGGAATTTTTTAACATTGGTGGCTGTAATGGTGGTAAGAGGTTTTGCTTCTATCCATTTTGTAAAGTAGCCCACCGCCACTAGTAAGAACTTTGTGCACCCCGGCGCTTTAGGAAAATGTCCAACGATGTCAATGGGCCAATTTTGGAAAGGCCAAGTCGCGAATACAGGTATAAGATCATTTTTTGGCCGCCATGTCATCGGGGTGTGCTTTTGACAGCTCATGCACTTTCGAAGTTCTTCCTCAGCTATGGCGTGCATGTCGGGGCAATAGTTCTCAATGTTTGTCAACTTTGCTACTACTGATCTGGGACCCGTATGAATCCCGCCAACTCCCATATGTACCTCTCTAACCAGGTAAATGGCTTCTTCTCTGTCAACGCAACGCAGAAGTGGGCCCATGTAGGACTTTCTATAAAGAACACCCTGATCAAGCTGATAGTGTTGCGATTTGCGGACCAAAGCTTGTGCTTTATCTCTTTCTTCAGGTTAAGTGCCATGCTCGAGGTAGCCTCGGATGGGGCTAATCCAGTTTTCTTGGGTAGCATCAATCACAAAAACAGTGGCAGATAAACTTTGAATGGCTACCTTTAACTCCTCAACACGTACATTTGGGTTGGTAAAACAGGATGCCAGCTTGCTTAAAGCATCGGCCTTCTTGTTGAGACTTCGGGAGACATGTAAAACCTCACAATCTAAAGTTTGTCATCAAGGATTTGCAAATCTGTAGATAGGAGTTCCTAGAATCTTCCTTGGCCTTATAAAGGTCATTGATCTGGTTAGCTACGAGTAATGAATCAACGTGAGCGCGTAGGCGTTTTGCCCCATGCGAATGGCTAAGCGAAAACCCGCTACCAGAGCTTCATATTCTGATTCATTGTTGGATTCTTTGAAAGATAATTTTAGTGCATGCGCAAGCTCTATTCCTTCTGGACTTATTAATAGGACGCCAACCCCAGCTCCATCACTACTAGCGGCACCATCAGTGTATAGCAACCAATAATCATTTGCAACCCCAAAATCATAAGTTTGGACTGAAGCATCCGCGGTGGATCCTGCGGGTATTCCGGCTATGAAATCAGCCAAGACTTTGCCTTTTACTGCAGTGCGCGGTTTAAACTTCAAGGAAAATGCGCTTAGCTCGACCGCCTATTTAGCTAGATGCCAGGAGGTATCAGGTTTCCTTAAAATCTATTGCAACAGAAAAATTGTAAGGACTTCAATTGTGTGGGCTTGAAAGTAACGTCTGAGGCGGCGTGAGCTATATACTAGGGGTGTTCATTCGAATCGAATGCGAATTGGGCGAATTAGGCGAATCGAATTGGTCGAATTGAGACTTTTAAAAACTGTATTCGTATTCGATCCACATTCGAATAAAAAT
>JAOYNQ010000001.1:1688049-1708617 GCA_026259685.1 Tagetes patula
TGAGTCTAGTTATTAGCACGCTTTAACCTATGATCACAACTATCTATGTCTATGTAGATTCTAGTATGTTAAACCTAGTTGCATATCTTTCCAAAATCTAAACCCGGAGGTGATCCATTTTCCCATTATAATCACAACCATTCTAATTAATTGCAATTGTTTTCTTTAGTAGTTTCTAGTTTAATCAAAACCATTTTTCACAGCCAAGAGGCAATAGAGTAATAATAGTTAATAAAGTCTTTTATTTTATAATCAAGTTAATCATACCATCCACTAATTCCACGTGGTTCGACATCCTTACTTACCCTAGCTAATTAGTTAAGGTGAATAAGCTATATTTAATTTACATCTTATTTGATCGTCACTTCGACATCGATCAATGACAAAATTTTGTGTGTGCATGTATGGAGCCGCCCCTAGAGTCTAGGGAAGAATTGATGCACGTTTTTTTTGTTGTTGTTCAAGAGTTGGAGTATTAATTTTTGTTTTAATATGTTCTAATTTGATTAAAGATGGGTTTTGGGTCACCCATGGATCATTTCGATAATCCATGAACCACCTTTTAATTGAAGTTTGTAGAAATACAAGAAAAGTCATTCTCTAGATATGTTATAAAACCTTTTGTTTTATAAAATTTGTCGAATACGATAAAACATTAAAACTGGTAAAATATGTGATTTCTTGAAAGTTTATGAAATTAAACATGTAAGTCACATAATGTATAAATTCACTAAATTTATATTTATTTAGTTGTTTGGTATTATTATTTTATTAATTTACCAACATTCGAGTATTAACTCGCGTGATCCCTGGATTGTCGTTACATGTAACTGTTTGCGTAACAACTAGCACATTTAGTTCAACTAATTAAATGTAGAGTATAGTTGCATTAATGGAATTAACGTGATTTAGTTAACGGAGTTAATACGAAATTCTCGGGTGTCACATTATCCCCTTGTTGAAAGAATTATCGTCCCGAAAATTGGAAACGGTTGGTAAAAGGGTCTGAAGTGGAAAGAAAATTTTCCTGAGTTGTTACATACTGTCTCGGTGGTATCTACATATGCTTTAACGTGATCGTGAGAAAGAATCACATATTTATGAAGATAAGATGCCATTTTGCTTTAAGAATATGGCTGGCTTGAAGGTCATACCGTCTCGAGAAGCTTGAAGCTGAAAGCTTATAGCTATGAGCTCGAAGCTAGAAGCTTGAAAAGTATTACTGAGAAATTTTGTCTTATTGTCTAGGCACTACTGTTTTTCGAAGTATATGTACTTGCTCCTTTTGTTTTCGAAGTATGACTAACTTTTGTGCATATGTACTTGCTCCTTTTTTAAAGATGTGAGAAGCATATATTGTTTATACATGATCATTGATGCGTCAGTTTCATGCATAGGTGTAAACCATGTTTGCTATTTTGGTCGTGATTCTATTTAAGGCTTCTTTACATCTTAGCTTCCCTAAGGTGTAAGCCATGTTTGTTTCTTTGCCTCACGAGTCATCAATGATGAGAATAGAAGCGTTTGTGGATTTTTCTTGATGGCTTCTGACAGGGGCGGCATGGGTGACCGACCAGGGCACCGTCGCTAAGGGGCACCAAGCTCTTTTAAAAAAAATGACATATACCTATGAAAATAAATTTTATAACTTGGCATCATTTCATTAGCTTGAACTTTAAATTGTTTTGTAGTTAGAAAAAGAAAAGAATAAGAAGAAGATAAATTTGAGAGCTGCTAGATTTATAAAGCTTTCCAGAGAAGAAAATTAAAGAAAGAAAAAAATATGAATTGTAATAAACCGGATAACTGACACACATTGGAAACCAGATAACGTTTATAATTTAGTTCTTTATTACCTCATAATAAATAAATCTTATTATTGTAATGTAACTCTATTATACTCTATTACATTTCTAATAATTTTATTATTGTTTTTACTGCTAAAATTTATATAAGCAATATACATATTATTATTCACAGAAGACTCCCCTAATTATAATTTTCTTGTCAAAGAAGTTATGCATAAAATGAAGTTTATTACAACTGATTTATTTAATAATACTTTGCTATGTTCAAATAGATGAACTCGTGTTTTATACTGAGTAATATGTTTTTGAAAAAGTAATAAATAACATTTATATATATAACGGATTTATAATATGAGAGTTCAAATGGTACATTTAGAGTCATTTATAACTCATGTATAACAACTTATAAAAAGGTTAGTTGACGTGGTTAAAAATATGCTGGTTTTTATTATATCCTCCGGTTGAAATGTTTTGGTTTTGACACTATTTATGGAGAATAGTTGAAAGGAAAAAAAAGCTCATTTGTCATTTATTTAAAAAAAAAATAGTAAACAACATTTGAACTTATACTATAAGCCTAAACGTGTAGAGGCCTATTTAATTTTCAGAAATCAATTCCAATGAGGTTTTCCCTGAACCCTAACCAAAAAACAATAAGGGGCATTTTTTTTACGCTTCACACAAGGCACCAATTGTATTAGGTCCGACCATGGCTTCTGAGCTGTTTGCTTTATTGGGAACTCGTCGGCTCATTTGGAAGCTTTTTACTTGTTACAGTGATGCTTCTGTTGAAGTCTTCGACCACTCTAGGGGTGTAAACGAGCTGAGCCGAGCCCGAGCCTGACCCTAATTGAGCTTGGCTCACTAAAATAACCTAAAGCTCGAGCTCGAGCTCGGTTCGAGCTATATTTTTATGATCGAGCTCGGCTCGTTAAATTAATAAAAAGGTCGTTAAAATCTCAACAAGGCTTCGATTTTGTATAACAAAAACTAGAAATTGAGCAAGCAAATGTTCTATTGCCTTCGATGGGCGTCTAAATTTTAAACAATACAACGAGAACAAAAATATTTAAATAATTAAAACCAATTTATTAAAGAGATAGATGAATATATGAAGTATGAAACTAAAAATTTACAAACAAAGCCGAATCAATGAGTGATGAACGATGATGACCTGATAACAGAAAGGACGACGACTGAATGACCGTATGGCATGTGAAACTTGATGGTTGCGACAAACATGATTGAAAGGAATTAGGTTTAATATGAATCTTGAAAGTGGACCTTTTGAAAAGAGGGAAAACATGAACAAGATAGTTTGAAGGGTTAGGGATGACCTGAAAATATATTAATTGTTGAACATATGAAAAATCAAGTAAAATACTAGTGGGCTCGTGAAGGCTCGCGAGCTTTGGATCGAAGGCTCAAGCTCGAGCTCGATAATTAAACAAGTCATATTTCAGGCTCAAGCTCGGGCTCAAGCTCGTTTAGGTTCGGCTCGTTCGATATTTTTAACGAGTCGATCTCGAGTATCTTGCGAGCCAGCTTGAATCATTTACACCCTAGACCAGTCTTCTCCTTTAGACAACGTTTTTGGAGCCGTGTATATTTATCCTTTCAGTTATTCCGTTGTAGGACAACTCTTTAATATTTTTGTGAAGCTTCAAAGGTCTTTTATATTCGTATCTTGGTGTAAGATGTCGTGTAGCTTCTTTTGAGTGAAGTTCGTTAAAAAGCTTATGTTTAGATTACCAAGGGATTTTATGCGTACTTGAACCAGAGTTGTGCTGAGCATGTGCAATCATGAAACTGGCAAAGCTTGATAACCATTTTCTCATGACAAGCACGTTTGGCAATGTTCGACATTGGTTCATTTCTAGGTCCCAAATGCTCTTGTAAACATGTGCATGTAGTCTTCTAAGTTATTATCTTCACTTACTTCCCTTTAAAGGAAGTTCGGTGATGTTTTAAGAGAAAAAGGATCGTTTGACAAAAATCTTGATTCTGATTTGTCCATCACGTTTAAGGATTTTTCCACCTATCTTTGGACTTTTCCGGAAGAGCATATGGTGATATTTGATTTGAACAAAAGTGGGAAGTGTCTTAGACAGAGCCTTCCATGTTCGCTGGTGATTTGTATCATGTCGTTCCTTGACACCGTGGTTATCGTAAGGAATATAAGGTTTGCTATCGGGTGAGGAAAGCTTGATATAGACCCTAACTTGCACGCGTGAGGTTACTCGTTTAAGTCTTTGTCACGAACAAGCACGACTCACTTCTTTGTAGCATTACTCATGTACATGGTTTTTATCAACTTTCTTTGTTTCATCAAGAAGTTTCGTATGCCACGTGTTGATATGAGTTGATTTATAGCTTAAGACATGTGTCGCTTTTGTAAAAATGTTCAAAAAAAATTATGGCTTTGTTTGTGTAACACAAGTATGTTTAAGATACCAAAGACACGTTGTTTGTAGTTGTTATCTAAATATGGCTTAGTTATACACTTCATGTCTATTTTGGGTCACTCATTTGTTTGCTTTTAGCTAGTGTAACTCATACATTTACCTTTATTATGTAGGTTAACATCACACATTTGAAGAGAGTTTTTCTTCTCTGCTGATCTTTTCAAGGAATCGATGTTTTGGCAATGTATGGTGGTTTTCAAAGAGTTGCATATTTGGATACTGTAGCAAGACGCTTATGAGTTTATGAGCTGAGAAGCTAATGTGTGTAGCTTCCGGGCTTCTCGCTTTTTTCTTTCCTATTTGGATGTTTTTATATTGTTGCTTTCTGGGTAAGCTTATTAC
This sequence comes from Tagetes patula, assembly GCA_026259685.1. Classification (NCBI taxonomy): domain Eukaryota; kingdom Viridiplantae; phylum Streptophyta; class Magnoliopsida; order Asterales; family Asteraceae; genus Tagetes; species Tagetes patula. The sequence goes on from JAOYNQ010000001.1 coordinate 1,692,665, forward strand.
CATGTTAGTATTTGGCCATCATAGATATTAATCCTTGTATTTTCACGTTAGAAATGAATTTTTATAACATTTGGTTGTTGAAGCTTCTTTGCTTCTCGGCTTGTTGACTACTAGATTACCAAGAAGTTGGGAGCAATAAGTTGTCGGCTAGAAGCAAGGAGCTGTCAGCTGGAAACAAGAAGCTGCCAGCTGGAAGCAAGAAACTGTTAGCTGGAAGCTGTTAGATGGAAGCAAGAAATTGTCATATGTGTTTTGACATAGATAGAACACCTACTTACATTAGTGGTTTCCTGTTAACGGTGTTTATTGTGCATCTGACTGAAAATATTTAGGTCGCTAAATGTTTCGCTTCTAAGTAGGGAGGCCGCCTATCAACGATGTTATAGTTCATGTCTCGCGACCGTATTTATAGATGTCGGTTGAATATGGTGTTTTACTTTGTTACCTTGCCAGTGAGTTTAATGCTTCATATATACTTGCTGAAGATGTGTTAAGGCTGCAATAAACATGAAGCTTGTACATCTTTAAAGTTGTAGTGAATAGGAAGCTTGTAAAGTTGTAATGAGCATGAAATATCTAAAGTTGAATATGAAGCTTGTATAGGTGCAATAAACAAATAAGCTTGTTTACCCGTGCTAAGAAAGTGCAAGGCTGGAGTGAGCTGTAGGATCGTTGATCCATGCTGAATAGCTATAAAGTTGTGGTGAACAGTAAGCTCATGTACCCAGGTTGAGTAGCTGTAAAGCTGTGGTGAACAGTAAGCTCATGTACCTAGGTTGAGTAGCTGTAAATTTATTGTGAACAGTAAGCTCGTATACCCACGTTGAGTAACTTTCTGCCTGTAACTATCATATTTTCTTTTTTCTGAAGACATACTTTTCTACTTTTGAAAGTGTGTAGTAAAGTAACATAAAAGTGATGTCTCTTTTTAAATTTTGTATACTTATTTTCTTTTAACAAAACTTCATGGATTTGTCAGTAGTTGAAGTTTAGAAACATGAATCATGCAGATTTATATGGTACACTATGTTTAACAATTTGTACATAGCTGATCAAAATTATAACTTCGTAATCTAATGAACACTACCTATGTTTTGTACATGTAAAAATGTGACCACATGTAACAATAATAAAAAATATACCTTTTATGTTTTTTTAATCATAAAATGAGTTTTGTTGAGGATATCCGCTATATGGATTTGTTTTTGCAAGTATTTAACATGTACTACTAAAATGAAGATAATCGAGAGAATTTTACAAATACTTAACATGCTTGAGTAAATCTGAACTTTTTTCTACACAAAACACGTACCTAGTTACCGTAGTGTGTTAGAAGGCGTAGAAGTTGTGGGGGTTATCTAGTTCCTTCAGGAGGTATGTCTACAGTGTCCACGGAGAATAAAAGTACAAAACATTTTTCTTTGGTGAAAGACCTTGTTGCCCTCGTAGGAGATGGAGATCTTAAGGATTGTAGATCTTGTAATGACGGCTCGACCAGAGTTTCGTCTGTTGGTGGAGCAATACAACCAACCCCTTCAGCCAATGTATGGCTAGAAACCGACTAGTTGAGATTTGGATATGGCTTGGACTCTAGAGGACCGTCTTCCTTGACCATAAAAAGAGATAACTTAGGAACAGGGACTGAAACTACCATGAATCTGTTCTAAGTAGCGAAGCCCCATGGTGGGCGCCACTTGTTGCTACAACAAGAATACGACAATGATGGTAGTGACGATGTTCTATGGTCCATGGTTTGATATTATGAACTAGTGTGGTGAAGATGTTATGGATCCTCAAGTATGAAATGGGGTATAAGTGTGTTGTGGTTTATGAGAGTGGAGTGTAGGCACCAATTGTAATTGTGTGATTGTAGGAGCAAAGATTTGTTAATTATATAGATAAAGCATGAGAGTATTGTCAACTCTTTGTCTAAAGCAATATTAAAATTCTCAGGAGCTCATGAGTCTTGGCAGTCGCACCTTCTAATTCTGGCTAGTTGCAGCACCTCAGAAATATGCAGTAAAAGGCTTTTGCAGCTTTGGTGAAAGTTCTTTTTCTTACTTTATGCTTTATATATTTTGTATTCGCAAGCAATATCTTATGAGATATTTGACATGATATGTTAGGATAACTTGTTAACATAGTTTTGTCATATCACTGTAGCAGTACTATAGCTATACTTGGCTTCCGGCTCCTGCTCCTGGCTCCTCAACTATGTGGTCAAATGACCTACGTTATCAAGACCCATTTCATTCTGTTAAATGTTTTGAAAAAAAAACATGAATGAAAGCCGTTTTTTTAAAGTTTCTGTTTTATAAATTTCACAACAGCTCAACGGTATGGGGGATGTGAAGGACTTGGACAAAGTGGACATAGGTCATGAGTTCGAGTATGAATTCTAGAGGGTTTTCTTGCAGTGGGTCTTTGGGCGGCAGGTTTCCTCTGGACTAGTGGGGCCTAACTTTGGGTTTGACCTCGTAGAGAGACACCCCATTATTGGCGAGGTTATCCGTACTCGATTAATCAAGTTAGGGGTTTATCGGGATCAGAGCCTCGTGTGGCTATTAAAAAAAACTTTAAATGACGATATTCCTGATTTAGTCTTATTATTATCGTAAATACGTAGCAATGAGAGGGGTTGGATTTTTTGTTTACTCATTAAAATCTAAATTAACTATAATGTCCCAAAATTTAACATACTAATTTTAAGAATCCAAAGTCTGACCCACGAGCCGATAATAATTCATAGATTAGTTTGGCCGACAATAGCAATTGGCCTTCTATTTCATTGGCATGGGGTAATAGATAAGAGTTTGAGATCCTAGATATTTGAGGTTCAAATCCTAACTAAAGATGGTTTTCCAAATGGTAGGTTTTCCTTCTTATTGGGATAGTTTTAAATATTGTTAAAAAAAAGTTTGGCCGATAATAATTTCACCCTAGGAGCATATAACCTTCATAAATTTATATTAAAATTACACTTGATTCCCACTTAACTTCACTCGTATGTTCTCCTTATTTCGTTTTTTATAATCATTATAAATAAAATCGAGTGAAAATCAAGCATAAATATGAGAAGATATTATTATTATTGGCCAATTTAGTAGTATGGATTATTATTGGTAATGAATTATAGTTTGGATTATCAATAATTAATTTGCCTAAAATTAGAAGTGAACAAAACTATTTTATAATTACTAGTTACTGGTATGGAATCGATTTTGGGTCTTAGCGGGTACAAAAAAATAGGATATTTTCAAATTGGTTCCGGTTTCACTTTCGGTTCTTAGGAGAAAATCATACCATGTGTAATCGCTTTAAGATATTCTAAAATCGGTTCTGAGTATTGTAAACCGGTTCTGATTTCGGGTATTTAGCAACTAGTAATCTAATATTCAAAACAAGTATGGGAAAAACCAAGTTTCATGGTATTCAAACTTAAAAATAAGTAATAACAAATGTGTTAAAAACCGGTTTTTTAATCATACCTGATTGGGCTCAGAAATGGTTCAGTCGGTAATACCGGGTTATACCGGACAGTTGACTTGGAATCACTAATTTATCATATTGTTATATAAAAATATAGCTTTAACTAAAAAAATGTTTAAAAAAATACATGATTTAATAATAAAAATAACCCAAAGGTAAACCCATAATGAAAAATAATCCCAAAAATATCAAAAGTAGTTGATTTTCCAACAAAGTTTTTTATTAAAAAAGTTTACCATTTTGTTTATTTCATGTTGATATATGCAAATACGATATTCGGAGAAAACTAAAAAAACAAATAACTTCAATGGAGAAACTTTTTATGAGGGAACTCAGAATTAGTTGAGTCACAACTAAAACCAGCAATACGATATTGTATATTAAAACTAATCGATGGTTGGTCACGTAACAACTAGCAAGAAACGAGGTGATTGGTGACTAATAGATGAGGTGATTGGTGACCAATAGATGGGGCTATTCCTGTAATACTAGGGGTGTTTTTAAAAGAAGGGATAAATAAAACTGGTATAACGGTTCAACAAGAACATTTTGATGGTTCAATATACATGTCGGTCACCCATTACACCGCCTTAAATTGTACTGATGTTCACAACCACCGTTTCAACCGGTTTAACCATCTGGTTTGAACCGGTTTTTAAAACACTAGTAACTAACCTAAAGAGCACAATAACATTAAAAACGTAAAATCTTTCAAAATAAACAAAATTTAAAACTATACATTGAACGTTTTCAAGTGTGAAAACATTCAAGTGTGAAAACTAAACTTGGACATCCACCACTAGAATTAAGCTTAAACGTCCATATTATTATACCACCTCTATGAAATGGTAAAAAATACAAGTCTCGAGAGTCAAAAGTAGAATCATATTTTCTTTAATACAAACCGGCTCCGAGCTTTTTTTAAACATGTTCTAGACTTTTTAGAATAAGTTCCGTGCTTTTTAAAAACCGGTTTATGGTCTAGATTCCAGACCCTGCAGGTAGGACCGGTTCTTGGTTCAGGCGTAAAAAATCATTTAAAAAAAAACCCGGTTTAGGGTAAAAGTGTAAAACCTACGGATCCGGTTCTGGTTTGTTTTTCTTTGTTTGCACCACTACCTAAAATAATAAACTACATTCGAAAAGGAGAGAGCGCCCGACATGACCCATGGATCATAGGGACCAAAATGTATGAAGAATTTTTGTGGACCGTTGGAAGCGAAACAATAGATATTTAAGACAATAGATATTTTGCGTCATATCCTGATATCCAATCAGTCTTGATTAAAAAAAACACAAAAACAAACCACTTTCATATAATCAATCACCAATTCCTTCTCTTGTTGTTGTTGACTATGAAATCCTCAACCATTCTTTCATCATCATTTCACCTTTCTATTTTCTTTTATAAACCCCATTCAATAACCATTGGAGCTTTACCTTTCACTTTTAAACAATGGAACAAAACATCTAAAATCACGCTTTCAAATTGTCAAAAGATGCATGTCTCAGGTAAGCAAGCAACTTTTCAATCTGTCTGTTTTTGTTATATGCATTACATAAACACAACGAAAAAACAAGCAGTACAACATATTCAAGTTGAAATTACAAATTTGAGGGTCAGTGGATGAGAACATGTTGGTTGCGTTGACATGTTAATTTCTTGTTGTTTTACTATCTCATGAGTGATTAATCGATTAATATCATGCAACCGTATGACACCTGTTTTCATTTTAGTTGTGGTCATTGTCAATGTAATGTAACCCAGCCAAAGGAGTTAAGAGTCTTAGCGAATCACAACTGGGTTCGGCTTGGCTTGAATATTAACTTTTGATGGGTAGAAAAGTTTATTACATTACATATATTTTTTTAAATTATGGTTTTTTTTTATGTTGACTTATGATAGGATTTGGAGAAGAATCACCAGAAGCCAAAGCAGCAAAAAACCTTCACAATTTCTTTACATATGTTGCAATCAGGGTTGTCACTGCACAGCTTGAGGTGTGTTCTTCCTCCTAGAAATATTCACACATAACTGACTTTTTTATTGCTATGATTTTAGAAGTTCAGAAATAATGACAACTTTTCAATGTCAAAATGAAACATTAACGTACGAAAAGAAATGCAACATTTGGTTTGACATATAGTTTGACAGAACAGAGTTACAATCTAGAGGCCTATAAAGAGTTGATGGAATTTCTGGATAGACACTCGGTGAACGATGGTGACAAATTTTGCGCAGCGTTAATGCGCGAATCATCAAGACATAAAACCCTGGGTATTTCCTCATTTCTGAACTACAACTTTAGCTGAATATTACATGTTCAACCCATTAGAGGCATCATACTATGAGCCTATATTTCCATCTTTAGAAACTAGTATAGTCAATTCCTAGTTGCTACACAGCATAGATTTTATCCTTCATAAACCTTTGTAAGTTATGCAACCTTTGAACTAACTGCTTGGAGAAACAAAGTAGATGAGGGGTGCTTAAGGAGAAACATTATTTGATAATTCCTAGATTAACTATAATTATGGAAAAGTAAAAAAAAATACATTGGAATAGGGGGAGAATTATTAGAACTCGAAATCGATATATGATTTCCTATCTTTTGGTTTATAAGCACCGTCTATTTTGCTTTCCTTATGTTTGGTACACTACTATAATATTGTTCTATTATCAGTTATGTTTCGTTAAAGAGTAGTATGTTTGACTTTAAAAAAGTCAACTATTACTATTTAGAGTTAATTTCATTCTTATATTGTTGTATAAGAGTTCTAACTATTGGAAATTTTCTTATCTTTTGATTGATTGGATTCACATGATGCTTCCCCCTTTATAGCTATGAGAATATTGGAGGTAAGTATTTAAGTTAATTCTTCTGCTAAATGCACTAAATTTATGCCTATTTAATAAAATACTTAAATTTTACTTAGGTTCGCTCTGCATACTGCAAAAGAGATTTCGAGTGGGACAATTTAGAAAAATTAGCTAGAAAGGTAAAATTTGTCATCTGTTATATGTTAGTTATTTTGCTTCAATTTGACATTCTTATTTTTGTTGTTTTCAGATGGCTGATGACTCTAACACAAAAATTATGAGGGATTATGTGTTGGAAACAAGTCATTTAGAAAATGAAAAATAAAGTTTCCATCTGATGGATAATACGCTTTTTTGGTTTCCATTAAGTGGCATACAATTATGTCTATACATTTTATGTAATGCACAACATTAGCATCAAGTCAAACTTTATTCAAATATAAGGCAAATATTACAGTATTTACAGAAGTTGGGTACATAGTAAGTACCTGTATGGCTGTATGAGGAGACAAACATATTCTTCTCCATCACCAATTAGTGCCTTACTTATTGGATCTTTATTTCTCTCTGGTAGATACAAACCGGAAATATGTAATATGTTGATGACATACCTTTAAAACATTTATGTGTGTGTGTGCGCGCGCGTATAGAGTGAAAGAAAGAGGTCGCGGTTTTTATGATATGTAAGATATTACCTCAATATGGTGATGGAAATCAGAAGAAACTTGGATATGGCCTGTGCTGAAATATCCTTGAGCATAATCTTCAATATTGTCTAGACTGCAAATATGTTTTTACAAGTGAGATTATTTTGCTCCACGTTTAAAAGTTCTGCACAATTCTTTGAATTCTTGATTTGACAATGGAAAAGAAAAAATAAAAAGCTAGGCGCTCATCAGGTGAGGTGCATCACAGGGAAATAGTATTTATGAAAATTTATATTTTTAATACTTTTTATGTCTATTACAAATAGTTTTTAGTGTCTCCTATTTGTGCACCTTTTTGACTCGTGCTCTTTTTGCGCCTAGGCCACAAAGGATACCTTTGTGCCTTGAGTGCGCCTAGCGCCATTGACAACTATGAAAAAACTATTTGAAATCGGCCAAACTAAAGGTATGGTTGGTCTTACTTATCCCAGTTTTTTATAAACTCATACAAGAGTTTAAATATTTTAGTTACCTGTAAATGTAGTTTACCATAATTCCTCCACTTTGACTTAAACCCTTTTCTGATCGATCGGCCATCCAGTTTAATCTTCCAATCATCTGTAAATGATTATCAGCAATGGCTGATTAAATATATATATAAAGGAGAATACAATAGATCCTAAATCGTTCATTCTTTTCAACATACAGCTCCATTTTGCAAGTGGAAATTGGCAACTGAATCTAAAGCTTTCCCTCTCTTCTTCTCAAGTGTAAGGTACCTGCCATGTTTAACAAAGTGAATTAACATAACTCATCAAATTAATGTAGGTTTTATCCTTTTTATAAACTATCACGACTTGATAAAAGACAATAGAACATACCTGGCACAGAGTCTTAGTAGAATTGGTTCTAATAAAGTTGTCAGTCTATCAGATTGAGTCCACTCATGGTTTGTTGATGTCAACAAGAGCAACAACACTTCCATCCCATTCTTCCCTGTCGTGGAGTCCCTAGAACATATCTTATTTTTTAGTCTAAAATGAAAGGATCAAAAAAGTGTTACAAGAAAAACAACAAGCAGAGCCCACAACCATGTTTTCATTTCTTCTCACATTAGAAAAGGCGATGATAGAAATAGTAATAATAAGACAGCATGTAAATTCAACTTACATGCATGCATCCATCAGTGCTCTTTCTTCCTCAGGTTTAAGGATGTTCTCACAGAAAATGGGGCCAGATCTCTCAGATGATGCCAACTTAGATAGGAGCCACTGCATGAAGCCTGGTATAGGGCTTAATGTTGCAAAATTCTATAAAGAATATGTGTAGTGTCAGAAATCAAGGGATAGTTTCTAAACAAACACTTTAAAGCTGCAGCACCTTTGACGGATAATAAGCACTAAAATTAGTTTTGCAATGAAGGCTATATATTGATTTAGACAACTTACATATATATTTGGCATGTCTTTCTTCACAAGATATATCACTCGTTTGATGAGGAATTTTCCTAAGTTGATTCCTGCTAAGCCAGGCTGCCAATATCAAAAGTTATCCATATTGGTCAATTGAAAGAAATCATTATCGTTGTCTAACTGCGTAGAAATGAAGTTAACTAACCGGAACAACTATAAATACCAATATTGTGAAACAAAAATGAGTGTTACCTGAGTTGATGAAATGGAGTAGAATAATGCAGTAGTTGCTTCACCTTCAGGTGTTGGAGGATCATGCCACAAGACTTCCTGGAATTCAGCAAGAACCGGTTACTAAAGAAAATAGTAAGATATAAAATGATTAAGAAGAAACATTTACTTGTATACTAGAAGCTATATTCTTCATAAGTGCAACTTCAATAAATATAAGTGGTTCACCTGACAACAAGATTAGATACTAGTCATGTTATTAACTCAAAGACGACTACAATTTTCAGGTTCAGAGTGTTCCTACTATAAAGACATTTTGTCCTACAAAGGGGGTTTAATGAATCAAATACAAAAGAAACTAGCTTTCTACGCCGGGCCGCGCGTTGCGGCGGCCAGGTCTCGCGTATGTGACTTCGTCATACGCGTTGATAAAAAAATTTCATGTCTCGCACGTTACGGTGCAAAGTCATAATTCGTAACATATTAAAAGACGTGTATATAACAAACGTAAATGTCAAAATTAAACTAAGTCAAAATGGCATTGTAATGTCAGAAATTTGTTAAAGTAGAATAGTATGGTCAAAGTTGTAAACACGTAAAAAAATTCATGTCTCGTACGTTACAATGTAAAGTCGCATATTAAAAGACGGAAAAATACCTAGACTTAAATGTCAAAGTCGGAAGCAAAACCGTAAATATGTCAAAGTAAAGTAACGGTTCAAAGTTGTAAAGTGACAAATCAAAGACGATGGTCAAAAACGTAAATATGTCAAGGTCGGAGGTTAAAACCGTAAACATATAAAAGTCGGGAGGTCAAAATCGTAAATACGTAAAAGTTTAAAATAAGAAAATAAGACGGCGAATCGGTCGGTGACACGTGTCGGGGTGTCACCGACCTTTGAATTTAGAATTATATGAAATATGAGAAATATGCCATAAAAGGGTATGCTCCCTTTTTTTATATAATAAAACTACTCATTATTTTCTTTAAATCTTGATACGAGAAGACTGACCAGGTATAGATGGATGAATGTATCCAAAACAACGGCGCCCTAGCCCCAGTCTCCTCTTTAAGTCTATAAGATTACTGATAGGATGCACAGCCTGTGAATATTATTAAAGTCACAAAGATTAAAATATCAAGTAAATCAAAATAACTAAATTGAAATGCAGTAACAGATGTAAACCTCGTAAGCTACAATCTTCTCTAACAAAGAAGCAGGATCATCCCAAGTAATTTGGTAAAGCTCCAGGTTGGCAGGACTTAGCCATGTAATAAGCTTTTCTTTCAAATAAGAGTCAAGAGCTCGTACTGATGCAATGTTTTCATCCCTAAATAGTTAACATAAGCAACTCAACTTGAGCAAATAAAATAACCGCACTTGATGATATTTCAAATGTAAAAAGCTGTTATGAAACTATATATAGCAATCAAAGGCCTCATGATCATTCAACCTTATTATAGGCCACAGCTTATAAGAATTCAGAGGTCAAATAACAACAGTTTTGGGCATAACCTTACGCGATAATTGATAAAATATCAGCACGAACAGTAGCCAAAAACTTCAAACCACCAGGATGTGTGTTGAGCCTTTCGAAGAGAGTCTCATACATTGGCTTAAGGGCGTGTCTCAGATTTCTTTCAATTCTATAGAAAGCAGAGAGTTGACTTTCTATTTCATGCCCATGCTCATCAGTTTCATCACCTGATAGTTACTCATTTTACAGCCAAAGAATGTAAACCAAAATTAATAGTTGTAACAAAAGAAGACTCACCACTAGGGATCTCAAGACCAACATACTGCTTCATCAAATCCCGAACTTTAGTCCTATTCAGATCATACTCTCGAGCAAGAATGAGTAGTAATTTGTGACGGTTCTCTTGCGAAAGACTAAAATAACCCTGTTTCACCACAGTCATACCGTTATGAAACAGCAACCTACATGAAATTTGAAACGAAAACAGACGGAATGTATTTTTAACCTCCGAGAAGTCATTTAGCGCAGTATCTAATATCTCTTTTTTGTTCATCGATATGACTGAATGCATTGATTCTCTTACTTGCCCAAAATCTCTGAAAGTATTTTAAAGGGATTAGAATTGCATTAAAACAGGAAAAATAATTTCTATTTCTTGAATGCAATAACAAAACCTTGGGGTCTTAACCGCGGCATTTTGATCGGCAGGTATTTTCCCATCCAAAGGAGCATGTTGCAGTTGAGTAACTTTCTTCTACCCAGAAACAAAAAAATAAATAAATGCAGATCGACATCAGGTAAAATACATATATTTCTAGTTTATTTATAAGACCATGTGTAGTGGTGAGCTCTCAAAGAGCCCCCATGCAGGTCCACATCAGATTTGGGCGCCTTCTACACGGCGCCAAGAAGGATTTTAGCCCTCAAAGCGCCCCAAAGCGCTCCTGTGTAGTGGGAATGAGGCGTTTTTGGGCTGTAATGGGGCGTTTTTGAGTGATAAAACGCCCAAAAACGCCCCACTACACATGGTCTAAAACCACACAATAAATAACTAGGTAGGCAATATAAAGTTTCAAGACATTAAGTGAAACCTAAAAGTTACAGCTATATCAAATTGTTTGTTCAAGAAAAAAGAAGTTGAATTCAAGCAACAATGTTGGCTCAGATAGTTAGAAAATATTAAAACCTAATTGCTTTTGATCAACGACACTTTAATCGCCAATTTCATTAATTGCAATTTCCATGTAACAAGTAGTTAAAAATGGGCTTGAAGAATTGAAATTGCATAGAAAAGAAAAGAAAAGGAAGGTAAGTGCTTACAGAAACAGGGGAGAGCGGCCTCATTTTAGAACGCAACAAAATGGCGAGACCCTTCTTGTTCATCATATATATATTATCAAGATTCAAAAGCAACGTTTCAAGTTTAAGATTGCGATACAAGTCATGATATCAAAATGTTGGAGAGTTTGATTTGGCGTGACAGACAGTCAATCTATTCTAAAAGCGACACAACGTCAAACCCTCTCTTCATATTTTTTTCGCCACTTTCACTCCCGTTTAACATTACATTTGGTGTGTCACTATCATTTATTGTCACGTAAACATGTCACGTAAAATAAAAAAAAAATTAACATGGATAAAAACGGATAGACACAATAATTGAAATATTAAGTTGAGTGTGAGAGTTTTAGTTGAGAGTGACAACAGTCAATATCTCATTATTGGAAGTATTAAAATCCAATAACCTTTTTTAATGTAATGTAATGACTTTATGTAACATCAACTATGCTTTTACAATAAAATGACGGGTAAATGAGCAACAAGTTGCTTCGTAACCCCTTTTGGATAAAAAAACCTATCATACTAAAAACAAAGCTTTGGGCCTTGGAGGTCAATAAATTACTAAGCACGACCAGTGAACCCTGTTCAAGAAAACCACTGTCTCCAGGGATAAGATACCAAAAGTATAAAAAACAAAGGGGATAAACACATTTTGATTGTCTAAACAAGTTTTCTTGTGTTTACCAACTTTGTTTAATTTCGCTTTCAACTTAGCCTGACCTATAATAAATCCATTGTTTATTAGTCCAACAAGAGGAGAGACACTCGTAAGGTCCACGCAAGCGTTTTTCCATCTACCCACCTAAACACGAGAATATAAGATGGTCATAGAGTAGACCTCCCCTTAAGTGGATCCGTCAAAAAGTTCACATGATCCTCTTTTTAACATAAATATCAGCCTGTTTAAGAACATTGCATAGAACATCCCTAACCAAAATATGTATTTATTTAAACCTAGGTAGCTCCTTGCAATGGACCACTTGATCTCTAAAAGAATTCAAATTAACCTTGTGACAAACAGGGCAAGGCTCATCATCTAGAAATAAGGGGATCGTTAGTCGGTACTTAAGGATAGCACGGAATTCCAATATTGACATATGATGGCCCAATCCTAATAGGGTTGAAGACAAGGAAATCCTGAGCCCTGGGAGCTTGTAGGCTGCTCTTACGACATTCACGTGAACTTTCCTAGTCCATATAATTTCACGTAGATTTTCAAATATGAATTTTAACGGTAACATTTTATCTCTCATCCATTCACAACCTCTCAACACCATTTTCTATAAAACATAAAGACCTCGCTCATAAGATTTGATTTCCTTAGTGAATGCCCTAAAGTTGCATAATTTCATACCTCCTCAAATAATGTTTCAAAAGTAATAAAGCATTATATATTCTCCATTAAAAACTCATACGTTAGTGAATATGCTATTATGCAAGTTTAGAGGAGGATAAATGCAACTACTCCTTATTAGTATGATTAAATTAGGCTGCTTCTAGATTATTAAGAGCATTCACATCTAATTTCTTATTCCATTCGTATAATTACACTAAAAATTATTACATATTTTTTCAATTAACTTTCTATGCTATTATATCATTAAATTTTTTCTTCCTCCATTCACAACCACTTTAAAAAAATACTAAAAATTATATGAGAGAATAATGGATTTCTCAAATATACTGATGAACAGTGATTTCGATAAATATTTTGTCTCTTTTCAACTCACAACAATTCTCTAAAGCATGCAAAACACACTCACATTAGTATAGGGAATCAGCTGTGAGTGCTCTAAGGGTGCTAGGAGTGCCCATGAGTGAGCTCTTCAATTCTTAAACCCCTTCTAATGGAGATGTGTCATGTCACTTTACCACTTTTCGACTCTTATAAGCTCTTGGGAGATGGACACACACAAGATTAAACCCTTCAACCTTTTTCATATTAAACAAAAAGTTAAATCAAACAAAAAATGAATTTTGGATTTTAAAAATACGAACTTTCATCTATTGGCCGGTAAATCCCAACTGAGAAAATTCTCGGTAGAGATCCAAACTTTAAAAATATTTTTTTAAAGAGCACTAGTTAAAAAACACTTAACGTCGTTAATTATTTTTCGAAATTCAAACTAATGTTTTAGGGCTTTTGATCGAGAGGAGGATACGAACCGATTAATGTAAAAGTTACCTCAAACAGGTGCTCCAAATGACGAAACAATGCTTCAAATTTTAGAATCCTATTTTCCAACAAAAAATAACATCCTCGCATTTAATGCTATCTCGCGAGCTTGGAAACGAGCTAGGTAGCTCGTGGATTTCCTTATGGATTGAGCTCACATGACCCATGCCGCAGAGCTCGCGAGCTCGTGAATCTCATGGAGGAGCTCACGATGCACTTCGGGTTCCCTGAGAGGTAAGGTGCTTGGTTCACAAAAATATTTTTTTTAATAGTTAAGTTGACCTATTAATGATTAGATAATAAGATGTTGTTGAATGGTTAAGACATATATTTACAATTGTCCTAATAAACTCCCCTTAACCCTAAAACGTCAACCAACACCTACCACTAACACCAATCACATGCCACATGAGGCAAACATTGCCAACCACCACCATCCACCACTAGGGGTCACAAAAATATCTTAATATGAAACCAAATTATCCAAAATAGAAATACCTAAAATTAATATCTGAATTTTCGGATTCAGATACTGATTTTCAAAATTTTTTATACTTTGGATATTCGAACTACCGATATTTTACATTTATATTATTGATTTTTATAAATTAAAAAAATATTTTAAAAACCCTAAACCTTATTATGTTTTATAGAAAACGACAAACCCCAATTCCTAAACGACCGGCGGTAGCCGCCATTCCCCAATGTATCCAAGGATCCCCATGTCACATCCCGACCTATGGCGGAATCATCGAGGCGGACGAAAGTGGATGATTGTTCTAGCTCATGGTACTTAAAATAGTTTAAATATTATTAAAATTCAATTATCCAAACAGGATTAAACAAATAATCCAAATGAAACAAACAAATAATTCAAACAGAAACAACTGAAATAACCTACTTTATTTTATTTAATTAACTAGGTTCAAATCCCTAGTCGTGTGGCATCTCAAAGTCTCCTAACTTGCTTCTCCTGAAATCATGTGAAGATAATTGATCAGCTAACGAATTAGTTGGTGAGTAAACATAGGTTTGAAGTACATATAAGTACAATGATAAAAATTCAATTCAGGTTGTTATGTCAAAACTTATAAATGCAAATATGTACATACAAGATAATAACGCATAATCAAACCTTGAAGGAATGATAAAGGGGGGTCCACATGATAATGATACTCAGTTATAATCACCCAAGAATCAAGGGGTGAGTCCTTTGACCAATAGATCTACTATTAGTAATTGTCGGTTTCTACAAATTAATGATTACGCTTTGCACAAAAACTGCTATCAGGCTATGAACACATAATTTGCAAGCAAAGCCATAACATGAATTGTTTCAATGATAACATGATATAACTGATAAATTGAAGTCTAATAACCGAAATCTGATTAAATAGGTTACATGATATCACCCCAAATTGAAAACAAGAAAAGAGGCTATGAATACTCACCTGATAACTGATTTGATGAAAACAAAATGAAATAAGACTTGAATAGAGGGACCAGGAAAACTCCTTAAGGACCACCTAAAGGATGCCATCTTATGTTTGATTGATAACTAAAATGATCCAGGAATCTAAGGTTCTAATCGGAAATCTGGGTTTAAGTAAATTTATTGATTTAAATAAAAGAGTTAAATAATAATAAATTTGATAACAATGATTTAAATATGTAAAACACCAAGTGAATTTGTATATAAAGTTGAACTCCTTATGAAATTATTAAAATTATTATTCCATCAAATGACATGACCGATACGATATCTAGATATTTATTTATAAAAACTAATCTTACAAAATTTAATCCTTTAAATAATATCATTACCATAGTCATAGATAAAAATATAACTAAGCATGGTTAAATAAATCTCGAGACTATCAAACTTTAAAATTCAAACATAAATTAATTTATTTAGACTTTCATAGTATAAAATTTTGACTTTTTGTGATTAACGTTTGATGCGTGCAATACTATATATAAAAATAAACACTAAAAACACCTAAACTTTAAATTTATAAAACCTAGACAAACTAACTAACTTACACATAACCGGCAGTGGACCGGTCGAATGTAATATAGCTTAAGTAAGTCTGGGTGTCTTCCCACAGACTCTATATACTACGTTAATTAACTAGACAAGACTTAACTAAACTAGACACGAACTTTAATTAAAAGATTATTTAAGAAGGGGGTTTTTTACTGAAAATAGAAACTTACTAAAAATAGAAACTTTCTAAATTAGAAAACTTACTAAAAATGGAAACTGACGATTTAAAGACAGGTTTAAAACAGATTAGAGAAAACAAACCACCTAGGCTAGAATCATCGTTAACTTTAGTTATCATTCATGTTTGGAT
>JAOYNQ010000001.1:1709834-1727449 GCA_026259685.1 Tagetes patula
ATAACTCCTAATCAATTGATATATTATTTAAAATTTTGTATATATTATTCAGCGTAGGTTTTTGTTAGCCACCATCAGTTGACCATTGTGCGAATCGTGATCATCACATAACAGTCGAATCCCATTTTTAAAATGTTTCACAACCGTATATCACAATAAGGCTTATGTATCATGTGGTCAAATTTTCTAAAAGGGGAAATTATGTTTAAGATATTTGAAATAATATGTAACAATATAAAATAATGATAAGTCAAAACTGAAAGCTAACGAATAATTGAGACTTGTAAGGCCTGTGACTTTATAGACTACACCGATATACAAATAAGAAAGCTAAAAAAATATTACATAATTGAATCCACGTGAGTATTAATTAACTAGCATAAACATGTATTTGTTGTAAAATGTTGACGATGTTGTATCGCCCGCCGCATCGCGCGGGTACCCTGCTAGTATATATATATATATATATATATATACAATTACGAAAGTACTATTACATTTCGTACCAAAATTCCAATTTGTATTTTAAAACCCTAATTCCCAAATTTGTATTTTTAAAACCCTAATTCCCAATTTGTAATTTAAAACCCTAATTTCCAATTTGTAATTTAAAACCCTAAAATCCCAAATCCGAAATCCTAGATTTTTTTATTTTTGATTCTTGTTACTATTGTTTCGTTCCTAAGTTAGGTTTTTCCAAATTAATTAGGTGATACTAATATTTGGGCAACCCTCGGTTCGTTATAGCTGCGTTTCTATTCCGGTTATCTATTTGCATTTCAAGTTGTGTAAATTCACTCTCCTTTTTTCTTATACATTTTGGGGCTGAAATATGTTCAATTACTATACATTGTTTTCAGTTTCTATTTGTTTTTCAAATGAGATCATTAAATGTGTTTGTCTTGTTCCGTGGCAAGATGCAATCCTTCTGTGGTAGTTTAAAGTAGTATTGTTACTTAGTACTCCCACCGGTACAATGTTAGCGCTAATGGTTTGACAAACCCACCTACATGTATTTCAAAATAGGTGATTTAAACCCGGCCATTCAATGTTTCTAGTTACTATTCAATGTTTCTAGTTACTATTCAATGTTACAAGTTGCTATACGATGTTAGAAGTTGCTATACGATGATACAAGTTGCTATGCTATGTTGTTATGCTATGCCCCTAAGTTGCTAAACAATTATTGATAACCTATATCGAGACGGTTTCTAGAAGGTTATCTTTAATTAATAACATGAGTTGGTTCCTCATGACAAATGATTACAAGTTGTTATACAATGATGGTTTTCAATGTGTGTTCAAGGTGTCATGGTCGAGAATGATATGAAATAGCTATGCATGAAAGATTGCACAGCATATTATGATGATCTTGGATTTCTATATTATTACATATCAATTTGTGGTTTACTCACTAGCTTTAAATAGCTAACTTTATTTTCACATATTTCAGGTGATGCATTAGATTTATGTTATTGTGGTTCATTTAAGACATAGGATGCCTTGAACCTAGAATAATAATTAAGACTTGCAATTACCGTTTCGGTTTTAATGCTTTTGTCTTTTCTATTTAAGACTCATGTTCCAAACTTATTATATCATTATTAGACTTAATAAATAGAAACCATGTGCTTTGTTTACTATTGATATCCAATTCTCTTGACAGCCCGTGTCACACATCTAATGGAACAAGTATTATTAAATGTTTGAAAAATTAGATCGTGTTCTAAAAAACTTGTATGGCAATCGTATTTCGGTCTGTACAATTAGGGTCCTGTTGTTAAGGAGTTACAAGTTTGCTCATCAATTTACCTATCATGAATTAGAAACTTTTCTCTTATTTTGAACCACCAAATCCACTTAAAATCCCCTCCCCATACACCTTATCACGCTTAACTCTTTCGTTAAATTTATATATAGACTTACAGTGATTATTATCTTTATTATCTATCAATATAGACCTGAGACAACCATCATCATGTTTTAGATGAATCGATCCTCTAATTTGTGTGAACATATATCTGTAGTGCTCATCATATTTATACAAACTTTTATTCCTTGAAATAATGGTGTTACAAGAAAATAAATGTGATTCTTGGTCGTTAGAAGCATTAATGGGTTTTGATAAACTTGTATGGCAATCGCATTGATGGGTGTTGTGGTTTTAGGCAATTGATATGATAGTACGTTCATCTAATCGACCAAGTAAATTTTAAATGATTGAAAAACTAGATCGTTTTCTCATAAACTTGTATGGCAATCGCATTTCGGTCAGTACAATTCGGGTCGTGTTTTTAAGGGGCAACAAGTTTGCTCATCAATTTACCAATCATGAATTCGAAAATTCTCTCTTATTTTGAACCACCAAATCCCTTTAAAATCCTATCCAATGCATATTATCTTGTTTAAATAGTTCGTTTCATTTAGACGCTGACATGGAATGATTATTATCTTTAATATCTATCAACATTGACATGAGACAACCAGCATCATGTTTTAGATGACAGGATCCTCTAATTTATGTGAATATATATCTGGAGTGTTCATCATGTATATACAAACTTTCATTCCTTGAAATAGTGGTGTTATATGAAAATAAATATGCTTCTTGGTCGATAGAAGCATTAATAAGTTTTTATGGTTGTGGTTGTAAGCAATTGATATGAGTGGTACACTCATCTAATCGACTAAGTAAATATTAAATATGTGAAATACTAGTTCATGTTCTCGAAAACTTGTATGGCAATCGCATTTCAGCCTGTACAATTCGGGTCCTGTTTTTAAGGGGTTACA
Source organism: Tagetes patula (assembly GCA_026259685.1). NCBI lineage: Eukaryota > Viridiplantae > Streptophyta > Magnoliopsida > Asterales > Asteraceae > Tagetes > Tagetes patula. The sequence goes on from JAOYNQ010000001.1 coordinate 1,712,628, forward strand.
AGTTTGTTCATCAATTTACCTTTCATGAATTAGAAACTTCTCTCTTATTTTGAACCACCAAATCCCTTTAAAACCTATTCCCATACACACTATCTTTCTTAAATCGTTCGTTTCATTTAATCACAGACATAGATTATATTACCTTTATTATGTATCAACACAGACCTGAGACAACCATCATCATGTTTTAGATGACTCGATCCTCTAATTTGTGTGAACATATATGTGGAGTGCTCATCATTTATATACAAATTTTCATTCCTTGAAATAGTGGTGTTATACGAAAATAAATGTTGTTTTGGTCTTAGAAACATTAATAGGTTTTGATGGGTGTTGTGGTTTTAGGCAATTGATATGAGTGGTACGCTCATCAAATCGACCAAGTAAATATCAAATGTGTGAAAAACTAGATCGTGTTCTCGAAAACTTGTATGGCAATCGCATTTCAGTCTGTACAATTTGGGTCTTGTTGTTAAGGGGTTACAAGTTTGCTCATTAATTTACCTATCATGAATTAGAAACTTCTCTCTTATTTTGAACCACTAAATCCACTTAAAATTCCCTCCCCATACACATTATCATGCTTAACGTTCGTTAAATTTAAACGTAGACTTAGAGTGATTATTATCTTTATTATCTATCCACATAGACGTAAGACAACCATCATCGTGTTGTAGATGAATCGATCCTCTAATTTGTGTGAACATATACCTGGAGTGCTCATCATATTTATACAAACTTTCATTCCTAGAAATAGTGGAGTTATATGAAAATAAATGTGGTCCTTGGTCGTTAGAAGTATTAATAGGTTTTGATGGGTGTTGTGGTTTAAGGCAATTTATATGATGGTACGCTTATCTAATCGACCAAGTAAATATTAAATGTTTGAAAAACTAGATTGTGTTCTTGAAAACTTGTATGGCAATCGCATTTCGGTCTGTACAATTCGGGTCCTGTTGTTAAGGAGTTACAAGTTTGGTCATCAATTTACCTATCATGATATAGAAACTTCTCTCTTATTTTGAACCACTAAATCCACTTAAAATCCCCTCCCCATACACATTATCTTGCTTACCTCGTTCGTTAAATTTAAATGTAGACTTAGATTGATTATTATCTTTATATTCTATCAACATAGACCTTAGACAACCATCATCATGTTTTAGGTGAATCGATCCTCTAATTTGTGTGAACCTATATATGGAGTGCTCATCATATTTATACAAACTTTCATTCCTTGAAATAGTGGTGTTATACGAAAATAAATGTGGTTCTTGTTCGTTAGAAGCATTAATAGGTTTTTATGGGTGTTGTAGTTTTTGGCAATTGATATGATTGGTACGCTCATCTAATCGTACTTTCAAAATCAATACACTTGGTTTACATAAAGCTTTTGTTATATGAACTGAAACGTCTTAATAATCGAATTCAATAGGAACTGAGTGATCTATATATTTGAACTATAAATTGGATTATCCTCATCATCAAAAATATATGAAACTAGTCTTTCTATAATCCTAATAAACCTGATTATTACATGCACACCTTAAACTAACGCTTATGAACCCGGCAATACCATGAACCTTTGTTATCTATATCATACACTCATAAAGATGGTTTTTACAAACTTAAGTTGTTACAATCTTAGTACTCGAACTTGACTATATGTATTTATGAACAAAAACTAATTATATGAGCAATATATACCTAATAAACTTAACTCTATAGGATCATCAACTTATTTATCATCTTAAGCTATACTTCACAATAACTAAATGCTATTGAGTATTTCGGAACCTATGTGTATCATCATCTCAACTTAGAAATTTTTGTATACATTTGACTCGCGCGTGATCGAATGAACTGTGTGGTCCATGCAAAAACTATAGTAATTACGGGTGCACACGGAATTATAAAAGTTGGTGCATGGAAACCATAGTAAGTTTTGTCATGTGTTTGAGGGTAATGCAAAAAATGAGGTATGATAAGGGCATTGTGGATACGCCGCCAGTACATCCTATATATAAGTGTTCATGTTATACTATCAAATGAAGCATTGTCTGTAACCAGTGTTGTTGTATTGTCTCAGTGCTCTATTTATAAAATAAAACCTATCGTATATGATCATGTAAGATAAACTATTTATATTCTAGGTCGATCTAAACTAACAAACAATTACTACTTGAACCTATGCAGAAATCAAAAAAATCAATTCTTATCATATAGAAATCAAAAGTTAACAATGGTGTTTGCGTATTACCATTTTGTCATCATCATCATCTAGTGCTTAAGTTGGTGTATTCCAATTCAACTCCTCGAGACTAATGTATTCTTGTTAAAATCAAAGGAGCTAAATAACGTAAGTACATTTATGAAGGAAGGCGCAATATCTTGGGCAACTTGTAGAGTTGGGCCACATATAATCATTTTATTTGCACTTGACTTATTTACTCATTTTACTAATTGCATATAAGCCACTTAACTATGTGTAAGGTTACTTTATTCATTTCATCTGTTATATTAATCATGATTATTCTCGATGATCATTCAAATAGTTCTAAATCCATATACTTAAAACCTTTTATTCGCTAGTTGGTATCCTATTCCATTCCTATATTGAGTAACAAATAATATTTATTCGAATCTCCATACAATTAGTTCACCCGAACTATTATAAGTTGAAAAGAGTTAAATAAACAACTCTCAATGAGTCAATACAAATTAAAAATAAATAAATTCTTAATCTCGTTTATCTAAAAGCATGTCTCAATCAAAATGCTCATCTTTCCATGGATCGAATTCCCATATAATAAAGTTTCCTACGAATTGGAACTGCCTGAGGAATTAGGTAGTGGTCATCCTCTTTACCATGTTTCTAATCTGAAAAAGTGTTTATCCGATGAAAATCTTATTGTGCCTCTCGATGAAGTCTAAATTGATGAATATATGCAATTTATTGAGTGGCCATTGGAAATAATGGACCGTGAAGTCAAACAACTCAAGCGGAGTTGGATACCGATAGTCAAAGTTCGTTGGGAATCTAAACGTGGACTTGAGTTTACTTGGGAACGTACAGATGAAATGAAAGCTAAGTATCCACATCTTTTCGCCTAATCTTCCTCTACTTCGGTTTGAGCAAATTTCGGGATGAAATTTCTATAAGGAGGGGAGACTGTGACATCTGCCCCAAACCCGAACCCGAATGCCCAACTCGAACCCGAAGTTATCTATCTTTAATGTATTCGTATTTATTTGTCCTTTAATGTAACGCTTGTTATGTTGAGCTTTGCGTTATCTCTCATTTTTAATATATAACGACCGAGTTATTATCCAACGTTTACTAAACTAATTACTAAAAATAATTATTTAATCTCCAATGTATATATAGATATAAGTGTAAAGCAATTCTTTCCTCATTTTTAGAGCAAGAAGCGGAACTACAAGAAATTTCTTTTTATGGATAACCAATTCATTTTCAAATTTTATAAAAACGATTTACAAAGGTTCTTAAAAATAAATATTGTAAAGTCTAAAAATAACCATTTAACGTCAAAAACATTGCAATTATATAAAAACGTAAATTTTATAAACATTACAAGTTAATGTAGTTAGTCAAAATAAAGATTTAATTAGCTTTGGGTGAAAAGTGTAACTTTTGGAAACTTGTTCTAAAGTTCTACACTAAAAATAATAATCACACCAAAATGCAAGGGCCAAAATTGAAAATTCCAATTAAATCAAACAAAATCCCAGCCCCCATCGCCCCCCCTTGTTTCCGGCTACAGTTTCTGGCCACCGTTGGCGAGGATTCAGACCACCCCATTTTCACAATTGCTTAAACTCAAAACCCCAATCATTCGAAACGACTATTACAATCCAAATCAATGTATCCAAATCATCCATGCCATCAATTAGAAACCGTCTAAATCGTTTAATTTCAATAAAAATACCGAATTAATTTTCAATTAAACCCATTAAATCTCAAATCAAGGCCGAACTCAATGTACCGTTTCTAAAACAAATCGACTAATTTCAAATACTCTAAAACATTCTATTGAACTCTCATTATCTCTCTGATATTCCAATTTCAACAAAAAAACATCGAGAACTCATCCTTTGATCGTCATTTAAGGCGAACCTGCAAATTCAATTATCGCCTTCGAATTGTGTCCTTTTTCTGAAATTAACATAGGGGTTTTACTCAGGGAATCATAAAAACTGAATCTGCAAGTGTAATAGAATTTTAACAGCTTCTATATATCAATTTGATCCTCCATCAGCACGTTCTCTGTTCTTCATCTCAATCGATCCAATTCGTCATCTATCAGGTAAGATAATCACTATAAAAAGATCATTACCATGTCCTGATTAAAAGCCCTCAATCAATTTCTAGTTTAATTGTTTCAATTCGAAGTAATTTATGAAATTATGTTCTAGGGGTTATGTGATTTGGGGATTTTGATGTATTGAACATGTTAAAACCTTTTCCAATCCAGATTTAAACACAAATGAGAATTAGCACGTCTGATTTGTACAAGTGGTGGTGAACATAAAGACCCGAGTTCGAAACTCGGGCCTAACAACAGTTTATTTTCTTTTTCTTCTTTTGTTATTTTATACATTAGTTAGTAATATACTAGTTTAAATAAACGGAACGTTTACCATAACGATATTTATTCCAAACTCTAAATTAATTGTGAATATTGTGAAACTACAAATATATATTTTTATAGCTATAAAATCATTTTTATAAATTTCGGGACCGTGTAAAATCTTATAGATTTTATAAAATGTTTGTACAATTAGTTTGTGGTATTTACTTATTATTTTTACTTATTACTATCGTTTATCTAGAATATTGTTAGTAGTTTTACTATTATTTTTCCGATGTTATTTTTAAATCAATTATTATATATCCTAATCGTTTACCGAAAATCTCACAAATCCCAATTTGAAACCCTAAAATTCCAAATTACCTTAGATTACTGTTGTTTCTATTCTAGTTTCTATACTATGTGTTTACTAAGTTACGATTCTCATTACTTAGGTGATTCTAATATTTGGGAAATCCTGGGTTCCATCTAAGTGTTTGCTATAATATTTCGGACTCGTATTGAAGGTGAGTAAACTCACTCCCATTTTTACATATACGTTTTTGGGTTGAAATATGTATTACTTTTGATATATTCTATTTTCCAAAAGAGATCATACAAATATGTGAATCTAGTTCGCGGCTTGATGCAACCTTATGTGGTAGTTCAAAGTAGTTTGTTGCTTGGTAATCCCACCGGCATAATGTTACGCTAATGGTTTGACAAACCCAACTGCCTGAACAATATCTATAGGTGATTTAAACTCAGCCATTCTAATTCCATTTTTACTATGTTGCTATGCTATGCCGGTTGTTGCTATACTATGATGCTAGTTGCTATGCCATGTCCCTAAGTTGCTAAATGATTATTGATAACTTATAAATCGAGATGGTTAATTGACGGTTGGTTAAAAGTTATCTTTAATCGAATACATGAGTTGGTTCCTCATGTCGAAATGTCTAAACTGAGAAGTTGTGGATTCTATGTGATTTTGTTCTATTTTAGGGGTCATTGTTGAGTAATTTTTACGAAATGGCTATACATTGCACAACATATTTTGCTGATCTCGGATTTTCTATACTATTATTTACCAAATGTGTTTTTACTCATCAGTTTGTGTAGCTAACTTTATTTTTCACATATTTCCGGTGGTTTTGATGTGATTTACTACTATTATTCAAGACATAGGAATGCTTTGGAGACTAAATAATAAAGACTATTGCATTTACTGTTTCTTATTTATTATTTATGTCGGTTTTCCTTTAGACAGTTATTACCAAAACTTATGATTATCATTATTACACTTTAATTTAATGATACAATGTGCTTTGTTTACTACTATTGATATCTCATTTCTATGAGAACCTGGTGTGTCCGTCATCGGGTGGGATGTCACAACAAATTTTTAAAAAGGTGGTACAAAATTCAATTAGAAACACAATTTTTGAAAGAAAGTACATTTCTTAGCTTTTAAATAAAATTTAATTTCATGATAACATTCTCCTTGTATAAACAACCTTAAAAAGAGACTCTTAATTCAACTATTATATCTATAAGTCTCAAACTATAATACTTATAGATATGAACAAATCTTTAAACTTGTAAAAAAACAATAGAAACTACTAAATTAGATAATTACATAGCTCGGTCGAATTCCTATAAAATTTTTAATCTTCTTCAAGCCACCCCATGAGATCAAACCGTGGTCTTGTTTAAATACCGTCACTTTTATGAGTTCTTGCGTTGAAATTATTCATGGAAATATGTTTATGCTACATGTTTCTCCAGCATAAGTACCATCATAAGCACTGAGCACAAACTTTGAAACTTACCTTTATCTTTTCGGTTGTATGTATATAATGAGAAAAGAGATGAGATAAGAAATTAGAGATCTCTAAAGAGTTAGTGACTTGATCCTATTTCAACACCATAAACTTGAATGACTTTTTTATTGATTGAACTGACTCACAAAATCTCAATGCTAAAATCGAAACCTTATATGGGTTTATTTAGACATAGGTTTGCATGAGTTTTTTTTTTGCCTAATAAGGATTTTAGCCTTCTCAATACCGGCTTAAACATACTTCAAATGAACTCATTTTAGCGGAATTGTAATCGGACCATCCTATATTTGGATCTATCATTAGCGATAAACCATTCCCTCTATCTAAAAGATCTGATTTTAATAGTAAAATTATCTAAAACAAGCAATACAAATTCAAAAGATACTACAAATTTGAATTGGACAATATAAATTTTTAAAAAGTTGGTACAAAATTCAATTAGAAACACAATTTAAAAAAAATGCATTTCTTAGCTTTTTAACAAAATTTAATTTTTAGGATAACATTCTCCTTGTATAAACATCCTTACAAATAGACTCCTAGTTCAACTATTATATCTAAAGACTCAAACTATAATACGTATAGATATGAATAAATCTTTAAACTAGTAAAAAAACAATAGAAACTACTAAATTAGATAATTGCATAGCTCAGTCGAATTGAAGTAAGAATATTATTATCCTTCAAGCCACCCCATGAGTTCATATCATAGCCCTGTTTAAATATCGTCACCTTTATGAGTTTTTGCATTGCAATTATTCATGGAAATATGTTTATGCCTCATGTTTCTTCGCCATAAGTATCATCATAAGCACAAAGCAAAAACTTTAAAATCTTCCTTTACCTCTTCAGTTTTATGCGTAGAATGAGAAAGAGATGAGATGAGAAATAAGAGTTCTCTAAATAGTTAGTGACTTAATCCTCTTTTAACATCATTAACTTAGTGGCTTGTATTGATTCAATTGACTCACAAAATCTCAATGTTAAAATCCAAATCTAATATGGGTTTATATAGACATAGGTTCGCATCAGGTTTTTTTTTATTTTTTTCCCTAAGAAGGATTTTAGCTTTCTCAAAACCAGCTAAAACATACTTTAAATAAACTCATTTTAATGGTATTGAAACCGGACCATCCTATATTTAGATTTATATTTAGCAAACCATTTCCTCTATCTAAAAGGTCTGATTATAGTAGTAAAAGTAATCTAAAACAGGCTTACAAATTCCAAAGATAGTACAAATTTGAATTCGACAATACAAATTTTTAAATAGGTAGTACCTAAGTCAAATAGAAACACAATTTTTAAAAGTACATTCTTAACTTTTTAAATATAATTTAGTTTTTAGGATAACATTCCCCTTGTATAAACACTCTTACAAATAGATTCTTAATCCAACTATAATATCTACGAGACTCAAACTATAATACTTGTCGACAAGAACAAATATTTAAACTAGTAAAAAAAACAATTGAAACTACTAAATTAGATAATTGCGGGGCTCGGTCGAATTCCTATAAGATTTTTAATCTCCTTCAAGCCACCTCATGAGATCAAACTGTAGCCCTATTTAAATTCCGTCATGTTTATGAGTTCTTGCGTTGCAATTATTCATGGAAATATGTTTATGCCACACGTTTCCCTAGCATAAGTATCATCATAAGCACTGAGAACAAACTTTAAAATCCTCCTTTTATCTCTTTTTTTTATGCATAGAGTGAGAATGAGATGAGAAATAAGAGATCTCTAAAGAGAAGATTCTATCTAGTTGTACAATCCTCTTGTGATTCTCAGCATGATTAGGATCAAACAAGAGTGAGAGGAACTTGAAAGCCACCTAAAAACAGCACATAATAATCTTGCTTTTATCCCGACAAAAATCAAATTCTTGAGGTTAATTAATCCTTAGTGGAGATAATATTTTACATCTTGTGTTGATTAATGTAACTAATTTTTAATCATTATGTACCCATAATTCAGTAGGTGGGAATAATATAAGTAAAGAAGCCTCCTGCAAAGTAACAAACTTTCTTTAAGGAGTGATGCTGCTGCTGCCATATCAGCAGCTAACCAAACATGTTGGCAGCTCTTAAAATACTAAATGTATTAAAAAACTGATCAAAAGTGGTTTTTTGGCAGGGTTGAGATGGAGACTAAGTTGTTAGGTGTTAAGTTTTAAAGTAAAAAAGGATTTTTATTCAATGATGAAGCCATATGGTGTGTGTTTTAATTTGGGTTTTCAGGAATGACAGGCAATACTCATGTGCCTTATTATTTTAGGGGTGTGAAACATAACAAGAAACTCGTGATTTCAGATTCAGTATAAACGGGTTATAAAATGGTTCGAATCAGGTAAAACTCATAAACACTTTTACTAAACCACCGGGGTCAACCTTACCAGTAGGCTTATGTGTTGACATGTTTATTATTGTTTTTTAAATTTGTTATATGGTCGTTTGGATTTTTTGTGTCAATATTTAAAAAATAAAATAAAAATAAGCATAGTGTTATATAGTGTAAACGCAATTGTTTTATACACATTTGTGTTTTCTGTTTTGCGATGATTTTTAAGCCATGTGTTGTTGGCGTAGCTCTACACGTCTCCCGACCACATTCTGTCGGTAAAAGTATCCTCGACATAGGTTTGCCGGCGAAGGTCAAAAAGTTGTCAGCATAGGTCGTGTTTGTGTTAACTGATCAGTGCATGTGTCATGTTCAGATTCATCATGTGTTTGGTTCATCGAATGTTTTGAACACGTGTCATTGTCATCTCGAACACGCCTGTTTAGCTCTCATAATACGTTTAATAGAATAGAAATTAAATATAATAGTTAAAGTACGTAACTATATATAATCTTTTGACCCTAAATCATAATTTGATTTTGCAAACACTATAAACTTATTAGTTATTACATAGGCATGGGTCAGTTTAAACCCTCTTGATCATTTCAATCTCCATATTCATCATAATTTATTACACTCCAGTTGATTAGGGATACAAGATTATTTATTGATTGGTTGATTCAATGTACTCTTAGTGACACAATTATGAACTCTCCTACTTGAGCACCTTTTTCTTTTTGCTTTAAATCGATCTCCTACTGGCCATAAATATATCTTTTTGCACACACTCTGTCCAGATAAACTCCCTCAATCAAAATGCAAACCTCTAGAGGCATTCTCAAGAAGCAAAAGCATCCATATAAAGGATGCAAAACATTATGTTGCAATTGTAGGTTTAGTGTTTCCTCTTCTTCTGAAGAAGAAACCGAAATCAGGAAATCCAACCGTGTTCCAACTATCTCAAGCCTTACACACGCAATGGTTCAAGAACGGTTGGACCAGATCATTAAAGAAAGACAAGAAAGAAGATATGAAGAAAGGAGGAGAAGGGTGAGAGAAGAGAGTAATAGGTTGTTTGTGATGGTGGCCATGGAGAAATCGTCGTATAATCTTAGACGAGATTTTCGGGACTCCATGATGGAGATGATCACTACAAACCGGATTTCTGACCCTAAAGATCTACGTCGGCTTTTGAATTGTTATATATCGATGAATTCGGAGGAATTACGTAGTGTAATATTTGAGGTTTTTCATGAGGTTTGTTCAAATTTGTTCTTGTATTGTAAGTGCCGTTGAAGACTACCAATATCCTTTGTTAATGATCATAGATGTTATGTTAGACACTAGTCCCCTCTTTTCTAGTTTCTCACGTGTATATATAAATTAACGTTTTAAGGGGACATTTTTTGGGGGAAAATCATTTGTTTTATAAACGAAATTTAAGAGGGAAAAAAATTGAGTAAAAGAGTTGATGAAGCCAAAACATTATGATTAATGGTATTTTTACAATCTATCTATACCTTCTAATAAAAGAGGGTTTTTGATGCCACATGGCATGCAATGGAGCCAATGTTGACATAATTTTCCCGCTCATTAATATATTACACTTTAAATCCTCATACTATTACACATCATACGACCATCATATAATATATTTACATATTAATAACAAGAACAGTTACCATATTCAAGTTAGTATATTTACCTATCAATTACAAAAATAATTAACATATTTAAGTTAATATATTTCCATATCAATACAAAATAATTTATATTCTTACAAAAGTAAAAATATCAATTATCAAAATATGTATCAATAATATTACAAAGCATTGTTACGTATTTAATTCTTCTACTATTACACAACATACGAGCATCATATAATATATTTATCTATCAACTACAAAAATAATTCATATTATTTCTGTTCAAACAACCATTGGAAGTAATTTGGTCGGAAAATATGCATGAGCAATTGAAAATGTGGCTTTGAAGATGTGACAATGCTACGATAGGTTGCACCTAGGGCCTAGGTGTGCAGATTGTGGGCTTTGAACAAAAGAGTATCAAATTATTCTATACCAAAGCCTAAGGTTTGTAGCAGGACAAGATGTTAGCAATTTATATGATTTATCAGATTTTTATGCTTATGAATCCTTAAATTGTCTTTTAATTTTTCATATGTGGGTTTCGTCTTTACTGGTGTTAGAAAACGTACACATGATGATAATGATTTATAGCGTAATGCTTACTCATCATATGATTTTTTATATGTTAGGCTCGATAATAGTTAAATAGTTTTAGTTATTCAACCCGTGCAAAACACGGGGTATAATCTAGTTTCTATAAAAAATCAAGGTTTTAGGGGACATTTTTTAGGGTAATCAATTGTTTTATAAAAGAAAATTTTAGAGGAAAAATTTGAGTAAAAGAGTTAATTAAGCCAAAACATTATGATTAATGGTATTTTTACAAAAATATTTACAAATCTTTAAATGTAATGGTTATAATATTTTTTTAATATTTTTATTTAACCGGTGTGTTACACACGGGTATTAAACCTAGCATGTAATAAAATAAACACTTCATGCAAGTTGCGTAACATGTTAGTTAGAACGGGATGAAGTCAAAATAGATTGATTATCCTATATTTAGAAAAACAAGTCGGGTTCAGAAAACACTTTTTTTGTTTCTTTGGAGTCCAAAAAATATTATGTATTTATAATTAGATCGATTTATGGTCGGTAGCAAGATGTGGTGGTTGGGTATTGAGTTAGTGATTTTGTTACGCCCGTTAGAAAGTTGACATAAGGATTTTGACTGTTGTCATGTGTTGTTTCGGCATCGTCACTTCATTACACCCGTAAAAATAAGTATCACATGTGTTATAACACTTTTTCTGTTTCTTTGGAGTCCAAAAATAGTTATGTATTTATAATTAGATTTATGGGTGGTCGCAAGATCTGGTGGTTGGGTATTGAGTTTGTGATTTTGTTACGCCCGTTAGAAAGTTGGCATAAGGATTTTGACTGGTGTCATGTTTTGTTTCTGCATCGTCAGTTCATTACACCCGTAAAAATTAGTATCACATGTGTTATACGTTGCGACGACATTTCATTACACATGTTAACAATGTTTTCGACTTCGACGCGTGTCATGTGTTGTTGTATTGAAAACTTGTATTTTGGTAATATATGCAAATGGCTCAAAAATTAAAGTAGAAAGCTGTTAGAATCTAGAGCACACACGAAACTGAAACATACTAGCAAGTAATAATCTATATAATAAATCAAGGTTTTATTGGGACATTTTTTGGGGGAAAATCATTTGTTTTATAAAACGAAATTTAAGAGGTAACAAATTGAGTAAAAGAGTTGATGAAGCCAAAACATTATGATTAATGGTATTTTTACAAAAATATTTATAAATCTATCTAATAAATCAAGGTTTTAGAGGATCATTTTTAGAGGGAAAATGTTTGTTTTATAATAACAAGTTTTTGAGGTAAAATTTGTATGTAATTTTTTCATAATACATTAGTTAATGAAGCCAAATTATTAAATATTTACAAATACTTGTTTATAAATATTATTATTTAACCCGTGTGTAATACATGGATATTAAACCTAGCTAGTCTATGTAATAAATCAAGGTTTTAGGGGAACATTTTTTCGAGGGAAATCATTTGTTATATAAAAGGAAATTTAAGATAAAAATTGAGTAAAAGAGTTGATGAAGCCAAAACATTATGATTAATCGTATTTTTACAAAATATTTACAAAATCTTTAAATATAATGGTTATAATATTTTTTTAATATTTTTATTTAACCGGTGTGTAACACACGGGTATTAAACCTAGTATGTAATAAAATAAACACTTCATGCAAGTTGCGTAACATGTTACTTACAACGGGTTGAAGTCAAAATAGATTGATTATCCTATATTTAAAAAAACAAGTCGGGTTGATTCAGAAAACAATTATGTATTTATAATTAGACTAGTAAGGTATTCGTGGGATACGGCGACGATAATTATGTATTTATAATTAGACTAGTAAGGTACTCGCGCGATACGACGACGATAATGTATCAGCGACGCCAATTTACAACAAGATACTCCTAAAAGAGCTTCACGTGATGATTATGGCAACAATATGAAGCATTTGGAAACACGGGAACAATATGAAGCAGCAACCCTCTGGCCTTTGGCCCCCAATTGTCGTTAGTATAGTAGTGTTTAGACAAATGTAAATAGAATGATCTTTAACAATAACCTAGTTAAACAATTCTTGTTCTGCCACTGTTTGAACCTTCTAATTCTTAGTTATGATTTATTGGTATATTTATCACTAAATCAATAAAATAGTTTCCAAAAAACAGTTACAACTTATTGGTCTTTCGATACCAAAACACATCCTTAAGTTATAGCTTGTTCAAACCAAAACATCTACAATACAGGTGTGTTTTTAAGTCCTGCTGTTATTTATAAGCATGCGCTGCTGCTGTTACATTTATAAAAACAGATGGATCAATCTGGTTAACACTATGCAACAAACCAAAACATCTATAATATAGCGAATGGGTCAAAATGGTTAACATGTTATGACCACTAATGCATGTGATGTGCTAAAATGGTCTATAAAAATCAATAAATAAAACCTAATCTAGACACTCTAACTTAATCCTAATTTACCATAACTAGACCGAACTAGGCAAGTATACCTGACGTGAGATAGTACAGTTAATGTAGACCAGGTATCGAACCCTAGAGACACAACTGAATAACAAAATTAACTAAATAAATAATTTGTTTGAAAAGATTTAAAGTTTGTTTGAGAACCAATAGATTAAATGAAAATTAAATTTAAAGACGTTAACTAAAATTAACGGACTGAAAGCTTTAAGGACTAGATTCAAATTTGGGAACAACGTTACCTAGGTTGTTCTTATGGTGAACGACTATTGATTAAACTTTAGAATTGGTTGTTGGAACGAAACTAGGATCATAAAATACTAACCCTATGGACTTCATAAGGATCCTAGACCATTATCCGGGTGTGACCCTTTGGTTATCCGAAGCGTAGATTAAGCTCACTAGTTAGTTAAATCACCTCTCGGTTCCTTTAACAGTAATTAAATACCATATGCTCGGCTCCCCTCTCAGTTTCACCGATCCAATATATCCTAAGATACAAGGGATGGTTCAATATTTAGTTCTATGACTCAAACGTACAAGCTTACTTCGTTATTAGAAAAGTTCCTCTCGTACCCTATTTCTAACGACTAGATAAACCAGACACACCGACTAATCCTCACTTCTCGGGTCTTGGATTAGGTAGGACAAATTACTTAATCGGAATCCTATTTAACCTCCTATGGTTTCTACGTCTAGAAAACCATTCAACACACGAAAACAAAGTTAACGACTTTGATATGCAACCATACACAAAAGACATTTGCAAAGCTACGTAAGGCAATTAAACAAGTTAACACAATTCATTAATTCATACAAAACACAACATAGAATATAAAAATCGAACCTTTTATAAAATCACTAAACTTGTTTCATCAAACAACCAAGGTTCAAACTTTAATCAAAGAAACATTACCAATAGCAAACAACCTAGGTAACTAATGATGTTTAGTTCATAATCAAAGGTAAAAACACAAAACAATTCATGTTCAACATATTCATGAGTGTAAAGGAGAAAGAGTTAAGAAAAAGCATTCAAATCACAAACGGGTTGGATGAAAACTACCCGATTACGACCTCCAATACTTGATTCCTTGCTCCAAACTTGAAACCCTAGCTTGAATCAACCTTTTTTGGCTTCAAATTGTCCTATGCAGCCTCCCAATCGTCCCCCAAAGCCGTCTCCCTCCTTTTCTTTTAAAGATAGTTCAACCAGGGCAAAAACCATGTTTCAGCGATAACTCGGGTAGGTGGCGGTACCGCGACCTGCTCATTTTAACAGAAACTTCCGCAACTTGTTTCGTCTCCCATTTTCAGCTCGTAACTCCGTTTCGCGTCCGGTTTTTTCC
>JAOYNQ010000001.1:1747652-1758502 GCA_026259685.1 Tagetes patula
TCCTACAAATTGATCTCAACCATTAAAAGAGAGATCTAAAGGTCATAAATCATTCTTAGCCTTCTTAGATTTCCAACACTATGTAGGATAACTCTCCTATATATATATATATATATATTATTTATATACTATTATCTTAAACATATTTTTTTTTGAGTTATAAAACTTTTATAAATAGCTTTATAAATAATCTCGTAATAATATTAAAATAACTATAGGAAGTTAATAAAAGAATTTAAATTTGTAAAACTTGAAAACTATAAAAAAACACAAAACAATCCAGAGGACTCGAAGGTTCAGTTTCACACACACCAAACCATCAGACCAATGTTGGTGTTTGTTAATAAGAACGGAAACTAGTATACTTTAAACTGTTCTTTCAATAAACCCATCTTCCATATAAACCCTGAACCCTAAATGCCAAAATTGATCACTAAATCGTGTACAAAATCGAAATCAAGTATAACTACGATGATCAGCAAATGATAACGAATAATAAGATGTATTTAATTACCTGATTCGTCGAAAAATTGTTAAGAAAATAAGAAAAATTTGATCTCGGCTGTGACGAATCAAACGATGATGTAGATAGATGTTATGATCCAATTGATTGCACAAAAACAATAAGTTATGATGGAGGATTAAAATCCCCAAGGAATCGATGGTTGAAATGTCTCCGATGTGGTGTTCGACTGATGAACAGAGGCACGAAAAACAACAAATCAAATCAAAAGTGTGTGTGTGTGTGTGTTAAAACTGAAATTGATGTTTCGGATAGATGAAGTGAAGTCATATGAGTGTTTGTGATGATTTATGATCGACTGAAATGAGTTCAAAGGATTGAATCAAAGTCGAGTTGATTTCGGATGAAGTTAAGCTCAATTCAAACGATGTATCATGATATTTACCAATTGAACTTATCCAAATCATCTTAATCGGTTGCAGGAGTGTTTTGGATCAAGTTAATATGATTTTATCGAATGATTTAGTTGATTTGCAGTTGGATTTTGGCCGGAAAATGTGGGTGTTGATTTAGATTGATGTTGAATGCGTTTTAACAGGAATTTAGGATGGATCGAGGTTCGAAGCTTACGGATGAAGTGATAAGGCCGGTTTAAACGAGTCAAAATGATGAAGATTTGATTGACTTGGAAGTCGCCGGAGACTGGTCTGAAGCAACTCGCCGGAAACGCGGGTTTAGGGGGTTGGTTTTAAATGTTACAAATCGCCCCCTACACTTATAGTTAATGATTACTTTAGTTTAAATGTTTCTTTTGTGTTTTATAAATTACACATCCAACCCTCAACTTTAATTTTAACTTAACTAGGATTATAGGCGCTCGCGCGTTGCGCAAGCCATTTGTACATTGTTTGTTAGTGGCCTATATTAAAAAATTGACGTCATCACAACCGTTAAAACCATACACATGTTACAATCAAACGAAAAAACTAACCTCATTCACTTCAAAACAAAGCCAAACAAAATCGTAACATCAAAACCATAAAGACATCTATTTGTCAAAATGTTATTTCATCAAACAAAACAAAGTAAATAACATAGGCCCACAAAAGTTGTAAATAAACAAACATCTTTAATTAATAAATTAAACACAATTAACAAAAAAAATTAATACAACCAACCAATACAAATAACACACATCAACCAAAAAACACAATTATAAAAAATTAATGACAAAACACTATTCATACACTTTTACTTTAAATATAGGTTAATAACTAATTAACTAACAATATAAAACATTTATATAAATCGTTTCTTGTTGTTAGTTTAAGTAAATTTTATAATAATCATTTCATAACGTTTATTTGGTAATTAATAGATTAATATAAAGAGATTAAAATAACGTAAACCTTTATTTCATCATAATTCGAGCGTTTACAAATTTATTCAATAAATCGGGTTTACATAAAAACGAATCTGGCCGGATGTCATATTTTGTACGAAGCGGCCATAGTTCTCAAGTTGTACTTGTTATTATCTTTAATATAGTGGTGATAGACGATTGTCATCGCCCGAGGTTTTTATGCCGGCGATCTCTTCTTGATCAAGGGCTTTTCCTCGTATAAATCTTTGTGTTCTTCTTACTCTTTTATAGTTTGTTCATCATTATCATTAAAACACACAACCTCACTTAACTAATTTGGTTTATTCTTTTTTTTTTTTACCAAAACAAGTAATATTTGGGAATCCCCGCGTATAGTGGCATACCCCCAATGAGGTTGAAACCGTTACGCTACATGTTTAATGATACGATAGTGCTTAGCAGAGCACGTTAGCCCACTTTGGGTTAGGGGATTGTTTTATATGGTATTCGGGTTGGGTATAATCCGAACAAGTTTGGTTATATATATTGTCGACCGTACACCATAAAATATATTATTATAGTGTCTTAAATATTACTAAACCATGAGCTCAC
Source organism: Tagetes patula (assembly GCA_026259685.1). Taxonomy (NCBI): domain Eukaryota; kingdom Viridiplantae; phylum Streptophyta; class Magnoliopsida; order Asterales; family Asteraceae; genus Tagetes; species Tagetes patula. The sequence continues at coordinate 1,750,091 of JAOYNQ010000001.1, forward strand.
CAAACTTTATGTTGACTTATTTTTGGGTATATATTTCAGGTAATGGATTGGAGATTAAGTAGCATGCTGGTAGAGGTTACGGCATGGAACGTATTGGGGATAGCCAACTAGTTATTATGTTATGTTTTTAAGACATCAATTCACGCACTAGACAATCTAAATGTCTAAGCATTTTGTTTAAACCTATTAATGGGGATGAGACATGCCCTCGTGGACAACCATCATTTTAATATAATGAATATGTAGTTTATTCATTCCGTTGATTAATTATAATATCAATCCATCATGACCCGGTCCCGTTTAGCCAGGGTGTGACAACATGTACCGGTGATGTTGGCATCGCATACATGCTTTCGTCTAACCCATACGTATAAGAGTTGACGTCAGAAACGACCGAACCGCCATTGCTCATGCTACATAAAAGAAACCCACCCCACCCAAAACCATATATATGGTTTGATGAAATTAAGATATTGGCTCCTATGTGCCAAAGACCAAATTACCCAATGTTATTAGTACTCATTACGTTCATCTTTCGATAAAAAAAAAGTGAATGTTTTTACATTTTTATTTACAATTTCACTATCTTTACTAGATTTTAATTTCCAAAACACTATACAAAAACTTGTAAAAAAATCTATTGATGGGATATATATTACAAAGTGTAAAAATCAGAGGGTGGATGTATGTTAGAGAGAGGGTATCCCTCAATATGGCTCAATATTTAATTTGCAGTGTAAAAATTTTTATTTATTTTTGTTTTATGTATTTAATACCTCTGATTATATACAAGGATACCCCTAAAGATTGGTTTTGCCAAATATTAATCCTATCATTGTTGCAGGTTGTAGTCAAGTGAAAAGATCAAAAGCATGTAGAAGTTGAGATTTAGGGGTATTTTTGTAAATAAAGTTTTGTGTTAAAAACCCAAAATTCTAAGCAACGTGGATAATAGTTGTGGTCTACTTATGCTAATAATTAAGTAACTCATACATTTGTCAACATTTTAATTAATCAACATAGGATTTTGCTTAGGTGTCATACTCTAATTTAATATGATGAAGGATTTCAAGGCGAGTCATAGTATGATCCATATTCGAAATAACCCGATATATTCAAATAAAAAATTCATTAATTATCTCCTAACCTGATATGTTCAAATACAAATTTTACCAATTGTCATGTTCTATCTCCTAACCTGATATGTTCAAATAAAAAATTTACAAATTATCATGATCTATCTCTTAACCTTATATGTTCAAATTAAAAATTTATTATTTATCATGAATTATCTCCTAAACCGACATGTTCAAAAAAAATTCACCAATTATTATAGATCATCTCCTTTATTTCAACATATGATTTTTCTTAGGAAAATATTTGTAAATATCCAAACCAATTGAATAGGGAATATGTTAAAAATAAATTTGATACATAAGTTTAGTTAAAACCAATATAATCAAAATCTCCTGTAGTACATGGATACTAATATAGTAGTAACAACAAAAAGGTATGACTTTTTTTATCTTTTCGTTATTTATTTAGTAAGTGAATTAAATCTAACTTTTTAAATTTTTGGGTTTGATTATTTTTTTTATTTAGCTCAATTAAATTTTCATTATGATACAGTAAACATAACAATTCCTATGTATATTGACTCTCATCTTAAGAGATCTAGTTTCGTTACTTAACAAAATTTTTGATATTACTAACGATATAAAATAAAATAATGATAAAAGTCATAATATTGCTTATGATATACAATTAAATGATGATAATTATGGTAAGAAAACGTTTTGTCAGAGAAACTTGTGATAAATATCCATGGTTAGAGTTAAAGTAGAAAAATTAAATCATTAGTGTATGAATGCATGTAAAAAGAATTCATTATTATATGAATATACCCCGATATTGTTTAGGATACCCCTGACTGTTAGTCTAGATCTGTCACTGGTAAAGATAATACAAAATGTGAGGACACAATGGTATAAAAAAACACAATGAAGGTTTAAAAAAATCATAACTTACAGTTTAAATTAATTTTCAAAAAAGTATTTCGAAAACGTTGTTTTACTTGTCGGCCCTCCTTAAAAAATTAAATGAAAAATTTTTCTTACCACTTTTTCTGTGTTTTTTTCATTGTCATTTTTTTGTAAAAAAACACAATAAAAACAACCGTAATTTTTTTTATCTATAACAATATATGTTAGCATCTCGTTTAAGTGAAAATGTTAATAAGTAAACATAACAAAATTCATATGATTTATAATTAAAAAAAGACAGTCATCTAAAAAGTCTAACAAAACTGTTCAAATAGCCCACAACATATTATTCACAATATAGACTTAACATTGGCTAAATATCAACAGCCAAATTCAAAGAAACGTAAGAGCAAAATTTATTCACGAGTTGATTGGCATGAATCAACGTCGGAGCTGGATAAATATTGTTGAATAATACGTAATGTATTTCATGGGATATATTTCTTTTAGCAGTGGGAGTATATATTTTTTGGTTGAAAAATAATAAGCGTTGGGTGTATATAAAATGTAAAAAATTATTTTTTATTTGTTTAAAAGAAGGTTAATGTCACAATATACAGGGATCAAAATTTAAAGCCGTGGCACAAACTATTCACGGGTTCCTAAAGCTATTCATGGTTTCCACAACAAGCTCGCATACCCCCTAGAGCACCTCATTTGATCTACCCTCCACACCAAAAAAAGTGCGCTCGGCTTACCTGCCGAGCTCACCACCACCGCCGATGGTGCTATTAGGGGTGTTCATTTGAATCGAATACGAATTAGGCGAATCGAATCGGTCGAAATGGGACATTAAAAAACTATTCGTATTCAATCCACATTCGAATCAAAATCTATGTATTCGATTTGATTAAGTTATTCGAATTTGAATATATTCGAATGTATTCGCTTTAAAAAAAATAAAAAAATAAACAATCATATCAAACAACAATACAAAAATAGCACCAACATAACATAAGTCTATAACACACAAACAACATGTAAAATATTAGCACATCAACAAGTCTAGAATGTGTTAAAAGATCTAAAAGTGCATAATCAAACACAAAAAATACTTTAAACAGGTTCAAAACATGTAGACAACAATTAACTAATTAAGCAACAGTCACAACACCAAATCAAGTCCATATGCAAAAACAATAATTAAGATGGGCTAATGGGCTGGGTTTGAATATTTTTAACTTTACTTCAAACCCATTAAGTCATATTCATATATCATATATAGTTAAGTTAACTAATTATATATATATATTTCTTATTCGAATTGGGCGAATCGAATGCGAATACTGAAAATCATTTTCGTATTCGATCCACATCCGACAAAATTATTCGAATCGAATTCGAATGGCCTTAATCGAATCGAATTTCGAATAATTCGAATCGTATTCGAATAATAAACAGCCCTAGATGCTATGATACCCTTACTCCCTTAGTAAGGATTAATTATGATCCAATAGTTTGATATTCTAGATTATTAAAATTCAATTTTCTAGAGGATAGAACTTTTATTTCAAAAAAATCACAAAATATAACGAGATTATCATATCAAAGCATCCACAATATATGTTTGAATACCTAAAGAACACATGCCCAAAGCAATATAATTGACCTCATAAACCAAGGTCAAAGCTCAAGAAGAACTTTCTAGACGCGATTGGATCCATGATTCCAGATACTTGAGCTCTTGATTGTTAATCGAATGGCCAAGGCCAGGATATGCCTGTGAAATGGAGCAATCCATCGTCATAACCAAATATAAAATGCCCTTAACAAGGTCAAAATAGAAGTTGGGGAAAAAAACATACTCAAAATGAGCAAATGAGACAGAGTGAGTAGTACCTTAAATTCACAGTTTATGCCCAATTGTTGAAGGAATGGTGGGCCTACTTGTCCGGCATCAAATAACACTGTCCCGTCAGCTGTACCATGAGACCACAATATTGGTGTCTGCGTGTAGCCAATCATTCGTTAGAAGCACATATAACTTCAGTTATATATTCATATCATTCGTTAGAAGCACAAATTACTTTAACTTATATATTCATCTCTCCATCCCATGTAACTTCAAAATTTCAATTTTGGGATTTTGGGTAATTGCACAAAAAGTAACTAACTTCGTAGGCTTTGTTACAATATGTCAAATAAACTCATATGAGGTAACCAACTTTTAAAAACTTTGAATTAAGGTAATTTGATGGTTAACATGTCAAAAAGATATTGTGCCAGCTAAAAAGACAGCTGGTTGAACCAAATTTAACTTTCAAGACCCGGTGTGGCACAGGAAAACCAGTTAACTTGGAAGGATATCTTTGAAAAGTTTGGGAACTTTTTTTTTTGTTTTTGCTTGGGTAACAGAAAGTGGTTACTCAAAACATTCTATTGACTAAAGTTATCAACTTTTATGCACCTTTTGTTATTATCAAAAGTTGCAACATTTTTAAGTTCCAAATTCATTCCTTAAAATGAAATGATATTGTAGAATTACATACCGATAAAACTGGCAACCTTTGTGAGATGGTCAGATGGAAAGAGTATTTGTTTATGTTTGTAGATACTTAGCTAATATATGCAATATTGCATGTCTAAATCACTAGTATTTTAATTCGAACATACCCTTTTTGCTTCTGGAGTGATCTGTTGTAATATAGAACTAGTTGAGTTAAGAGGTACCCATCCACTAAAGACTGCTCCCCCACCAAGAGTTTTTGGATATAATAGAGTACTAGCCAAGGTCAATGCACCTGCCACATTCACAATGATGTTAGTGTGTTATTTAATTTGCAAACATCAGTTGTGCGCATACACACTGTGTGCTTGTGTGTATGAGAAATAGAGTTACAAAGAGTGACCTCCTTGACTAAATCCACAAAGAAACACATTTTTTGGGTCAACTCCAGCAGCCACCTCCTTGTCAATCATTGAATGCACATTGTTAACTGCTTTAAGCAACGGACTTTCATCCACCGGAGAATTCTATACATTTCAACAGTTATACAGCGTTACTCTTTCCAATCACAGAAAACTAGAAACGTACCCACTTCCGAATGTTTTGGGGTTTAATATAATTACCTAAAGAGATTGATTCAGTCCACATTATTGAATGGTATTACGCTAGCAAATAGTTAAACAATTTCAAATTTTGGGCCAAGTAAACATTAGTCATACCAATCATGTTTATTGCATCATGTCCAAATTTAAAACAAATCAACGTTAGACACCAAACACAAAGCATAAAGCTTTAAGTTATTTTTGTTCTTGAAGGTAAATTATAGTGGTTCACTTGTTCCATGTAAAATACAGAAGTTATTGACCAACAACCTTTTTTGGGAGAACTAACAAATGAGGACAACTAAGCTTGGTTTTAAATAAGTGAGCCTTTGGCGTAAGGCACTTGAGGTGATCTGAAAAATTCCTCGGGATTCAAGAATCAAGACCTAAATGCTTTGAAATGCCTCATGCTTTTTAAACCAACCAATTAAGGAACATCATATGTATCTTAATCCATGAATAAAACTTTTTCTCCAAAACAGAGAGAGTGATATATGTATCGAAGACCAAGATATTGCAGAAGGAAAATAACTTACAGCAGTTATAGGGATCTCACGAATATCAAACCATGAAGACATCACAGCACCATCTGCAATAGATGGTTAAGATGTCAATATGTCATCACATCATAAACATCGAAAACTGATAGACAAATGATTTACAACACAACCATTCTGCAATCATAAACATCGAATCATGATTTCTAATGTTTGCACTATAAAACTTCCCTCAAATTTCTCATTTTGTGGTACGAACGTGAACAAATCTATACTTGATAACCTGCGCCCAGTATCCCTCAAAATTCAAACAAATTGCACGCCTAATTATCATAAGACCAAAATTCACTAAAGCATATTAAGATGAACCCACCTGCTATCATACAAACTTACATCTTAACTTTTGCACTCTAATTCTATATTTTTTTAACGGCAAGTTATTCGTTAGAGATCATTGGCTGGCGTTTAATACTAAAAGCTAAGCTTTTCTTAGTATCATCTAAAGACCACAATGTATCACAAGATGAACAAAACCCGAAACCCTAATCCTGAGTCTTAACTACTACAAATACGCAACTAATCACAAATCAGACATAAAAATATGGACTTACGATTACAGGTAACAGGTTGAAATGGAGCAGAAGGGAAAGACCATTGGGTATTGGTGAATTGACGGGAAGTGAAGACGGTTTTGATGGGTTCATTGGCTGGGCCGGAGTCACCTAGACCGTGTAGCCATAAGATGAAGCTTCGAGACGCCATTGAAGTTGAATCAACAGCTGACTGAGAAGGTGAAGAGTTAGAGAAAAATATTGTGAAAATGGTGATGGAGAAGGTGAAGGCGACTAATGCAAGTGGTTTTAAAGCGAATAGAAGAGCGGAACAAGTTTTCATTTTCTTGTTTGCTTTTGATCTTGCATTACATGTGGAACACTTTTGTGATCTTAATTTTCTTTTGGTTTCATTTAATTTGACCGTTCAATGTTTGTAACAAGATATATATATGATCTATAATTGATTTTGTGCTAATGATTATTGATAAAACCATTGAGGTAAGATGTTCAAAACTTTATTAAAATAAAAAGTCTAAGTTTATGTATCATATGCGATAAAATCAGGGGCGATTTTATTATGTAGAAAAATCATCTAAGTCCACAAACCTTTATAGGTCACGTTTTCAAGAAAAATGCATTGTAGTCTATTGGTAAGTGCGCCAACTTGAGACGGGAGCACACACATTCGAGTCCTACCGTTCATTTCACGTTGAACCTAGAAATAATTTTCATTGTTAAGGCCCGCTGTTTGTTAAGGCCAACTTGAGACGGGAGCACACACATAACTTTCATTGATTTAAGGTAAATGTTTTGTTTTCTGTTTTGTTATAACAAAAACCTAGAAATCACGTTGAACAAATCTCTCTGTAATCAGTTCAGACGAAGTAACCAAAGGGTGAAGGTGACGATGATGTCAAGAATGTTGTTCCTTACGTGTCAGGTCTTCAGTACGAAGACGATGGAAGAACATGGAGGTGATGAATTGGGGTAGTAATATGTTCAACTTAACTCTAATTTCACCCTAAATTGCACAAAAAAAGAGAGATTTTTATGTAGCCGTTTATCTCAAATGAGTTGTTTTCCTTTTTGTGCTAATTGGTCTCATAGGGTTAACTCATATTTGCAACTGCAGGTGCGAGCTTTTGTCTTTTTGTTTAAGTTTTGCCATCATAGAATCGTGTTTCCTGTTCTTTTGTAATTGCAAACGCGACTTCAATTTGGTATGCTTCTTGCTCTCTGTTTGCAGGTTGTTGCAATTTGCTGATTTAGTTGTTATTTAAGTTTTAAATTACGCTTGAAAATCTGATTTTATTTGTTTTCTTATTTTTTGGATTTTGCTGTTGCAGGTATGTTAATATAACCTTAATACCTTGAAAATTGTTGAAGTTTAGTATTGGTTGTGTCTAAATGTGCATTATGGTTTTTGTTATTGGAATCATGTGTTTGTTGTTGGGTTAAATTTAGTGTTTCAGTAGTGTGGGTTAGGTTGAGTGTGTTGGTGACGGAGTCACATGACTGATTTTATGTCTGTTATTGTTCTCGATTGGTAAGCTTTTTGGTGTTCATTTGCATATTGTTGGGATTTTTGTATTAACTCATGATGATACTTGAATTCGGAGTGAAATACCACTTTTCATGAGTATTTTGTTATTGCACTTATGGTGTACTTCAATTAAGATGCATACCAAAAAATTGTACCTTTAGTGGAATGCCATGAAACCGTTTTATTATAGTTTATTACTCCTTACAACAACTTGAAGTTTACCTATGAGTTTCTTTCATTACAACACATGTCAAAAAATTGTACCTTTAGTGGAATGCCATGGAACCGTTTTTTCTTGAGCCACAATCAAGCTTACGGAATATCCAATTTGTGGTATGTATATGTAGCTAACTTTAACCGATTTGCAAGACCACATATTAGAGCATTTATCAATGCATTATTAGAGTCAATTGCTAATGATTTTATGACCATTTTAGAAACTTTTTTGTAAGGGAACGCAACACAAGCTATAGCAAATGGCAAGAATCAAAAGGACGTTGACTCAAAGCTTAATCCATAATCATGCTACCTAGAATTGAAAACAAGAATACACAAGTAGGAAGAGCCTTTTGTCACGACCCGCCTAAACACAAATAAATTTTCTCGGATTCCGGAAGTTTCCGGACACATCTAGGCGCATCAGGGGCTGCCCGGAAGCACCCGGATCAGCCTACAACTTTCAAGACCAACATGGCACCTTTAAAGGGTCTTAAATCAGCCCCTAAGAG
>JAOYNQ010000001.1:1758602-1768640 GCA_026259685.1 Tagetes patula
GGTCTATGATTCGTGTTTCTATGTGTTCTATGGTCAAAGGTTGAGTAATATGATGAAATAACTATGCATGTAAGATTACGTAGCATATTATGATGATCTCGGATTTTCTGTACTATTATTTATCAACTGTGGTTTACTCACTAGCTTTAAATAGCTAACTTTATTTTCACATGTTTTAGGTAATGCTTATGGTTATTTTGCTGCTTTTGCCAAGACATAGGATTGCCTTGGACCTAGTTAAAATAAATCAGACATTTCCATTTACTGTTTTGGTTTTATTACTTCATCGTTTCTATCTAAGATTCATGTTCCAAACTTATTAAATCATTAATTAGACTTAATAAATAAATACCATGTGCTTTGTTTACTATTGATATCCAATTCCAATGACAACATGGTGTTTCCGCCGTTGGGCGGGGTGTCACAGTTTACTCACCTGATTACGAGCACGAAATAGATGGTAAACCAACTAAATAGAAATCATGAAACGTCCAAATACTAGGATCACCTAAGTAAATAAACAATCCTAACTTAGCAAAACGTATAGTATAGTAGAAAACTAGAATAGGAACAATAGAAATCTAAGGTGATTTGCAATTCAAGGGTTTCAAATCGGATTTGAGATTTTTTTTTCGGTAAATGATTAAAATAAAAAAAATTATTTAATCATAACGACGAAAAGTAGTAGTAATAGAGATAACAATAGTTTTGATAAACAATAGCAATTCAAATAATGTATTTCTTTAACGAAAATTATTTAACGGCACACAAAATATATTATATATCTTGAAATAAATAAAGGATAGACAGATTCGTGTTTGATTCGCGCATTCGGGTCCGGGTTGGGCCAGATGTCACAACTTAGACTTAAATTATCCCAAATCAATGCTCCTACTGTCGTATTGGCCAATTTAACTAAAAGGAACCACAACCGCTAAGTACATGACCTAACTAAAATTCGCTCATGACAGACCATCACAAGAACATTAGTGACGGGGTGAAACATGTGTGAATCATCTAGCTAAAAACATATAAGTTTCAAGTGAGTATTTCATAAACATGTGCGAATCATCTAGCTAATTACTCATAAACAATCTGATAGTTAATAACCATATAAGTTCATGGGGTGAAACATGTGTGAATCATCTATGTTTCAAGTGAGTGTTACATACCCCGTTTTTAATGTTTTATACTTTGGGGTGAAACATTTGGCATATTTCATATCATTTGTTCAGTTATATATTCATTTTATTCATTTCATTTGAAATTAAATTCAACATATATGTTATTGTTGTTACTTGCAAATTATGTGTACATACTTGATGAATAAAGAGAACATGATCATTAGTTTTGTGACACCCAAGAATTTCGGATTAACCCCGTTACCTAAATCACGTTAATTCTTTTAATGCAACTATACTCTACATTTAATTAGTTGAATTAAAGGTGGTACTTGTTACGCAAACAGTTACACGTAATGGTAATTTAACGAATTACAAAATTCCACGAGTTAATACCTGGATGTTGGTGAATTGATAAAATAATAATCCTAAATAACGAACCAAATATAAATTTAGCAAATTTATATGTTATATGACTTATGTATTTGATTTCTTGACCTTTCGTGAAATCGCGTACTTTACTGGTTTTAGCGTTTTAACAAGTTCGGCAAGTTTTATGGCAAAATTTATAAATCAAGTTTTTTTTTATAAAATACATAGGACTTTTATTATATTTTAGCAAACTTCAACTAATAGATAGTCCATGGATCATCAAGGTGATCCATGGGTGATCCAAACCCACCACTTAAATTAATTTAATTATATTAAAACAAAAGAAATATTAAACCCTTTCAAAAAAAATGTATTCCCTCTTCCCCTCTATCCCTAGATGAAACCATCTCCACATACACAACTTGTGATTTTTGACATTTTTGTGAAATTGGTGATCAATCTTGGTGTTATTTGAAGTTCTAAATCATATTACAGGTAAGTAATTTGATTAATCCATTATAGATTTTCCTTTTTCTTCATGTTACATAAACCCTAGTTTATCCAAGTTCTTCAATTGGTATTTTGCATCTAAAATTGGGTATTGATTATTGATTTATATGATGTTTCGATGAAATTGTGATCATTAGAAACTAGGGGATGTTATATAAGTTTATGCTTTTGTTTTTGAAGAAACTAGTGTCATATGGGTTTACTAGAACATGACATTTTTATGCTTGGATCGTTTTTGTGTTCTACCTATGCTAAGAAACCATTTAGATTTCGTTTTTGACAAAACAGTTGATGACCAAATATTGACAGATTCATAACCTGATTTTCCTTGGACTATACCTTGTTGAAAACCAAACCAAAATGGTTCATTCTTGAGCCTAGATTGTAGTTTAAGGAGTCTAGTTTCCAGAAAAATAAACCAATGAATTTTTAGAGAAGAATAAGCTAGACTTTTTGATTTTACAAAAACAGATGTCAAATCTAAAAATCTGGGCAGAAAATAGGTCAACTTCAAAAGGTCATAACTTTATAATTACAACGTATTCTTGGATGATTCTTACACCAAATTAAACCTTATTTTCTTAGCTTTCTATATTGGTAAAAATTATATTTTTATTCCCCTGTATGGTCGTCCAACATTTTATAAAACTTGATAGTGTGCAATCAGGTGTTTTTATGACCTTTATGTAAAGATGTATTTTTAATAAAAGTTGATTTGGGTTTCAAGTAAAGTATATAAAATAAGAAATGAACTTCGGACACTATTGCAACTGTAGGTGACATTTGGGAGTTGTACATGTTAGTTTGAGTTGGTTTCTTTACAACATAAAATTGGTTAACAAAGCTGAAAAATCTGAAAAATGGATTTGCAATGTGTTTCACCTATATCATGTGTGCAACTTGTAAATTTGATGTCAGATGAATTAAGAGTAATACTAACATGCCTGTTTATATGTGTTGTGATGATTGTTGAATTGAATTATGTTTATTAGGACTCGGTTTGGTTGGTTACTATCAATACTATCTTTTGTACATGAGAAATTGCTAGACATTGTTTTAAACATGATCATGGTTACATGATGTTGCAAGTATGTTATATAGTTGCTATGATAGATTCATGGTTCAAAAGTGAGATGCATGCTTGTTATAACTAATTGCTAATAATAATAACTTTAATGATACAAATATTAGTAAAATGCATACGGGTGGTTGTAGATGAATTAATGTATGTGTTCTAAACTAGTGGTTGATTTTTAGAATGTGGATTAAATGTGTTGTATTGTTAGTGATCATATTGGTTGGATCTATTTACATAAGAGGAAACTTTATCGAAGTTGTAAAATATGAATTATGTTCTACCCAACTAGGATGCCATTGAATAATGTCGCTACGCTCTTGGTGTTGTAGTAACATGTTAGGAATGATGTTTACTTAGAAATATCCATGTATGTTATGTTATATCAAAGTGGAACTTTATGTACCAATGTGTGTCCATGCTAAGATTTAGATATGTAAGGTGTGATACTTGAGCATGGAATGTGTATAGCTTAACATGTAAACCTACTAAGGATGTTAGTATGATGAAACATGTATTAGAACACATATTTCCTATAATGGAAACTTTAATAAAAATGGAATTTGGTTTTATTGCATACGTGTCGTGTAATGCGATCTATGAGCTTAAGGTGAGCAAGTGAACCTAACTGAACATAACTACACTTAATAAATCACCAAGTGATCGTCGGGTCAACTCGGGTCAACAAAAGTCAAACTTTTCAAATCACAAGTAACAATTGAATTGTCTGGATGCATAGGGTTTTACATAGATGCACAAACCCACACTTATAGACTTATCATGTAGTAGGAATGTTGTGTTTGCTTTCTTGCTGATGCTTGTAGCTGTGCACCCGAAGGTGAGTTCACTGAACCTTCTTCTATTGCTCTTACCCTTTATGGGAAAGAAGCGCGTACAACTACTTTTTACAGATTTGGAAATATGGTATGTCACATGTCTAGTTAGAGTTGCTTTTCTTTTTCATGATAGTCCTCATGGATACCTAGTTGACCGTTAATATTTGGAGAAATAGCTGGGGAATTTTGAGTAGTACTACTGGTTTGACAAACCCCACCCGGGCTAGTCACGCTAGCACGCCAGATGGACTTTTCGAACGAGTGTTGAATTGGCCTAACATACTTACACGTGCATCCTGTTGGGATGTAGCACAGGAAAATTATACACGAATGTGTACACACATCAACTTCGGTCAGATACATTTGACTCTAAGGACATGTACTGTAGACTAGTTACCTACACCGACATACTTTATCAATATTTCTGTATGAAAACATATGTGCTGGTTATTTAAACTATTAGGTGAACTCACCAACAGTCGTGTTGACACTTGTTAATATATCTTTTTCTCAGGTTTATGAGGTACACGTCACGCCAAGGCATGGCATGGCATGGTTGCATGATTTTGATATCATAACATTTTATTCTTTTAAATTAGTCATTAACATTTGGGTGCGTGTTTGCGCATTTAATTTCAATTTAATATTTTTGATATTACATTTCGATTACGCTTCCACAAACTTTTAAACGTTAACCCTGTATTAAATTTTCTCATTTAAGGAGACACGTATGTTTTAAATTCATATAGTGTCGTTTGATGTAACTAATGACTGAGATCCTAGCTTGTCACACACTTAACGGTAAAACTTCGATAGTGGATTTTGCGGGTGTGATAGATTCGTTGCATATGTGTCTTGTAATGTGATTTATGAACTTAAAGTGAACAACTGAACCTAACTGAACATAAATACACTTAATAAATCACCATGTGATCATCGGGTCAACTAGCGTCAACAAAAGTCAACTTCGGTTAAGGTTGGTTAAAAGTCAAACTTTTCAAATCACAAGTAAACAATTGAATTGTTTGGATGCTTAGGGTTTTACATACCTGCACAAACACACACTTATAGACTTATCATGTTGTAGGAATGTTGTGTTTGCTTTTACCTTGCTGATGCTTGTAGTTGTGCACCCGAAGGTGAGTGGTGTAACTAATGACTGAGATCCTGTTTTGTCACACACTTAACGGTAAAACTCCATTAGTGGATTTTGAGGGTGTGACACAACATACCTAAATACATAGATTATGTGTATGCTAGATGAGGACTAGAATTAGTCGTGGTTAAAAGTTGACTTTTGAAAATATATGTTGAAGTTTGATGGTACAAATTCATAGAGAAGGAAATGGATTTGTGTGTGTTTATTATAGATACATTTGGGCGTTTAACATAACCAAATCTAAGTAGATAAGCGCATGGTGCATACAGTACTTGTACACAGTGTTTTTGAAAGATATAGCGCATACTGCGTTTTTACACAGTGTTTGACAGATATACTAGGGAGTTAAAAACCGTCTAATGTTTTACGGAAGTAAAATATACAACTGCGTGTAAAAAATATCTACTTAAGATTGGTCCTGTATTGAACGACACTCTGTATATATTATTAACGGACTAATAATGTGTTGTAGTTCATTTCTGGGCTCCAACTTTTAAGTGGGAAATCAACATAGCTAATATTGCAGATTTTACCAAGCCACCTGAAAAACTTTCATACCCTCAACAATTTGGTAATTGTTTTTTGCTTAAAATCTTTATTTTTGTATTTGTTCGTCTTTATTTTTTTCATAAAAGTTTCTTATTTGACTTTCAAATGTAAAGTCAATCACTTTATGATCTCATACTTTTGTACTCTCTTTTAATTTTGGTTATCACTCTTGCTTCTTATGAATTGTTAAATTATCAGGATAGTAACATGTTGCAAATAAAAAGAAATGAAAATCTATGTCATTTTTTGGATTTATAGAGAAATAAGTTTCAATGTTAGAAAATGAAACATTTTTTTTTGGAGAAGATGCATTCATCACACATTCATACTGTTGGTGCTATATTTACCTCTTATTGTTTATTTGCAGCTGTCACAGCCACTGGTATAATCTGATCTCGCTACAGCATGGTAATCACCCCGGTAAGTGATAAGTCAGATTCTTATACTTTATCTGCCTATCTTAGTTTCAAGGTCTATCTTAGTTTAAATTCTGTGAGAAAAGAAGAAAAACGATGAACAAAATAACAAGCTTGTTAAAAGGGGGTTTGACAAGGCAAGCAGGGAAAGTGCCGAGTTTTGTCAAACTGATATTTTATAAAAACAGTGATTTATGACTTTTGTGGTCAATTTTAATAATTGTAAGTTCAAGTTTAACAGGCAACTTGTTACATATGATAGCACTATGATCATGTTTGTATCGACTGGCAGGCACGACTAATTTAGCGAAGAGGAAACTGCTGCTCTAAAGGAATGATGATGAAAAACTCAAGGCGAAAATCAAGATCCTGTTGTGAACTCTAGTCTCTTTCTTTACATTTGTATCCCGGATAATGTTGGAGGTTGATGATTGTTTTAAAATTAAGTCATTTGTGATTCTTTTTCTTGTGCATTTTATGTTTTCATTTCATGAGCATCCATTTTGATAATCCCAGAAAAATAAATAATAAAAATCTGATTCATAAGTGAAAACCTTAGAACTTGTTTGACCAGAAAAGTCAAAGTATACCTTACAACTCATATCATCGGTACAAACTCAAATAATATTTTCTCAATCTTTCATTTGGTCCAGAAATCAAATTAGTCAGCAATTCTTTCACTTTCTTTCCCATGTAAAAAAACAAAAACAAAAAGCACAATTTATCGTTCTTGCTCTTCTGTTTCTTCCCCATCTTCATCTCCGTCACGAGCATTCAGATCCAATTTGCTTTCATTAACCTCTTGCCTTCCTACATTTGTCTCTTCAGATACCTGAAAAAAGCAAGTTGACCCATATTAAAAGTTACTGATTTTGACACGCTGACTACACCGTTCATTTTGCAGTTGTGAGTTGGTCGATGTCATGGTTTCTTGATACTTTTAGAAACACATATAAACCAACTTACCTCTTTCTCTTCCATGGGAACATCATTAATGTCTGGTTTTCCATCAGCACTGTCAACCTTTGGATTTGTGTCCGCCTCAACAGATTCATCGTTATGCTCCTCTGGTGATTCTCTCTTTTGTTCTTCGAGAAAGGCTATCTGATGTGTAAGCCATTCACAAGAAACCATCACGCAACATATAAAAGAGACACTTTCAATGGAAGTGTTTGATTCCTAGTTAAATACTTAAACATCTATAATACTATTTGGCAATATAAGTAATTTGTGATAATTTGTAGGGCAAATACATGGTTTTTTATGAGACAAGTTTAAAACAGTAGTCAATCATAGGTTACAGCATTGCCCGATTTCTCAAAGAAAAAGAAAATGCCCAAATGTAAGACTGACGGATGAATATCAAACCAGTATGAAATATCAAGAATGCCTTATAAGCTTTAAATCAATACAGGTATTTGGCAGCCATGAACATTTTTTATACCAAAATGATCTGAACTCAACATTACCAAGGTGGAAATCATGAAAGAGATTTCTCTACCTCCAAACCTAAGTTAGGAAAGCAACAATGGATATAGTTGATCACTTCCCAAACCCAATACTACAATAGTAACTAAGGACGTGTGTCTATAAATAGAAATAAAAAAGCAAGATGCTGCACAGAAGCCATAGTTTTCTGCTATTCCGGTAATTTTCTACGCATGGTTGTAAAAACACTAGGTGCACCAAGGTGCTTAGGTTCCAAAAGCAAAGGCGCGAAGCAGTAGGATGAGTGTTGGTCTATGTAAAACCAAAAGCCGCATCTCTCTCATCTTATTTACGTATTCGCCTTCATTTGAAATTAAATCATTCATAATCTCTTCATTCTTTAGGTATTTTTAACATATCAGCCTTCCAAAGGTTGCTAATTTTTTAATGTTAAGAGCAACAATCCTAAGTTTGACCAACATGTGCAAGAAGCGCTGCCTCCAGACCATGGAGCATTTCCCTGGTCGCCTTACACCTGAAGGCACTTTTTAAAACAAAATTTCTAGGTTTTTAAAGGTGTTTGCCCTTTCTTGCAGCCTTGCAGGATTTCTAAGTGTTTAATGTTGTTTGCCCATGTTTTCAAGCTCAATTCAAACTTGGAGATATTCTGCCTTCCGATTAGTTTTATCACACGATAAAACACTGGCATTGGCTCAAAGATAACTTAATGCCCTAAGTCCCTAACACTTGAGTCTCTTCACAGGTGAATGCCTCAAGATCCCTATCAAAAATTTTATACCGCACAAAAACCGTCGTGGTAATTTAACATATCTACAAATCCTATACAGATACATAACATAATTCGATTAAAAACCCTAATATCCATCCCTTCTGCAATTCAAAACACTCTCAATAATTCAAAGTTCAAACCTTTTCATTTCAAATCAGACAATATAAACCCTAATTTCATGCTAAACGGATCACAGAAACTAATGTCCTGCAGACAGTTACCCAAATATCAACAAATCGAGTGCACTGTTTTCCTAAATGTAACAGATCTTGTTCTAGTACCGAAACTGACAATCAGATCAAACATCAATAAAGAAAAAGTGAGAGAAGTGATACCGGAATATACTTAATCTTACGGCGAGGTGGCTCATCATCTTCTTCTACAGCATCACCACCTTCTTCCTTAACATCACCATCACCATTTCCATTTCCATTTCCATTTCCATTTCCATTACTGTTATCGCTTTCAGTTTGACTAATCGGTGTCCATTTATACAACATAATATGAGAGCCGTTGTCATTTGTACCGTTAGAAGACGAAGTTCCATTACTGTTAATTGCAATTTGGTGATGATTATTAACCGATGCTGCAGCGGTGGTGTTTGGTGGCGTTACTTGAACCCACTTCTTCTTCCATTTACGTACCGGACCGGTGAACACGGTGGCCGGTCCGTAACGAGTTGAGGATCGGCCGAGTCGCGCCCCAACTCCTTCCATGTGAATCGAGTCGGTGGCGATCTGATCGGAGTAAATAAGCTCCGGTGATTTGTGTTTTATCTCGGTTTAAAGATTAGGTACATACGATGCGAGTATACGCTTTTTTTGAGGTTACGTTCCCAACTAAAATAGATTAATTTAATCTAGGGGTTCTTTCAATATGTGTTGTGTTGTGTTATGTTTGTGGGTTCTTTCAACCAACGAACTCATTAAGTTTACTAAACCTGACATGATTCTATATACGGGTTGGTGGATCTGATCAAAAATCAACTTGAAAACTTAAAATTGCGAATTTTGTGTTATGCTCGTGTCGTGTTTTTGGATTGTGTCAGAATTTCACACCCCTAATGTAATCCGTATTAATCGTTACTTTTTATCTAGGGCTTACGTAATACAACATGACACATCATTAACAACTTAACATGTTTAAAACACATTAAAAATCTTGTCTTAACATGTTAACTTGTTATGACACTTGTTTATATTTTTTTATTATTTATAATTATAATATTTGAATGATGTAACCCTCTAAAGGTCGATATAAGCGGTTAAATTAAAATTATTTTAGTTATGAGTTATTTTTGTTAGAACGTTATAGATTAGCTTGTCTTGTTTTCTTTAATCTTCTATATGTAATGTTTTGTGTAGTCTAGGGTCTGTTTATGTAAATAGTTTCTAGAAGGTTGTTTGTCTATAAATAGTGATTGTATGCTCATTTGTTAGAGTTTTTCCCGCAAACACTTTGTAATCGCTATTAATATAGACCATCAATACGACCGTGAATTTTTAGTAATTGCTTTGTGTTTGATTGATTGTAATTTGTTAAGTTTATCAGTAAGCTCCATAAGTTGTACATTCAGATTATGCTTTTCGGTACGCATTGAATCAACATTTTGTGTAAGGGATTTGAATCTGTCTTCACACAACTTGTGGTCTTCTTGTGGACTTGTGAATTTCTCTTGTTCTTCTTGAAGTGTAACGCCCGTCTGCCGACAAGCACCACAGTTGGCATTCATAAGCATAAAAACAACCATATATTAAATAAAATTTTAAGAGCAGCGGAATA
>JAOYNQ010000001.1:1768740-1779398 GCA_026259685.1 Tagetes patula
TATGATGGGATCGTCACAACCCGTTGATTTGGAAGAAGTTATCCCGGAAACGCAACCGGTGCCTCCAACTCAAGATGTCGGTCCGTCCCAACCCAAAAAAAGGTCACACAAGAAGAAAGAGCCGGGAGAACCGAGAGCACCGAAATCACACGTTATTTGGCCGATTGATGAAGAATTTCAATTGGCTCGTGCTTTTCTATCTAATTCCGAGGATCCGATCATTGGTAAATATATATGTTTTAAATAACGTTTGTTATTTTTTTAATAATATTGTTAAAATATTTTTTATGTTTTTTTAGGGAACCACAAAGACAAAAGCGTGTTTTGGGGTAAGGTTCGGGATGATTTTCACAAGTTAGTCGGTAAACCGTTAGGATACCGTACAGAGGATAAGATTTCCTCAAAATTGAGGGAAATGAACTCCAAGTGTATGGTATTCAATAGTGTTTACCAACGTCCTTTTGAAGGTTGGGCTAGCGGGGAAAACGATGCCGACATTCAAAAGGCGGCATTGGAAGAATATCGGGGTACGAAAGGGTCGTTTCCTTATCTTGCCATGTGAGACTTTTTGAGAAAGTCTCCAAAATGGCTTACTTTAATCAACCCAGTTACGTTTTCGGGCTGAGCGTCGAAGAGGTCAAAAACAACTTCGTCCACCGAACCGGAAAGTCAATCTTCCGATGCTCGACAACAATGCATTAACTTGAACGAGACCGAGGAAGAATTCGAGCAACTGCAACATCCCGAACGACCAATCGGGCGGGATAAGGCAAAGAGGAAAGACAAGAAAACCGTGTCATCATCTTCTTCGGGTATCAACTACAACGAGCGGTTTTTGGAAATTACTGAAAAGTTAGACGCTATAACGAAATTAGGACAAAAAAGAATATAGCAAAAAAATAAATTTTGGGAGGAAAAAAGAGAACGTCAAATGTAATTGGACTTGGAGTTTTTGGGAAAACCAATTCCTGAGTAGCAGGGAGCGCGATGTGAATTTCACCTCGCTTGTATCGCACGTATCAAAGAAAAATATGGATTGTCATAATTATGTTATTTTTATTTTTTTGTTTTTTATGGTGTTTGTAATTTTTTTATTTATGATGTAGTTATTTTTATTAATTTTATATATTTTATTAATATATAGTTTAAATAATTAAAAAAATGATTGATAATGATGGTGGGATATTATAAAAGACATTAACCATTACATCATGTTTTAGTATAATATTTTTTGTTCAGTCAGCAGCCACATGATAAAATAATGCTCTTAAAGAGTATTAACCGTTACACATAGGCCTAATATGAAATGAAAAAACAAGAAAATAAAGATAAGGAAAGAACAACCGATAGAGAGAGAAAGAAAGATATATATAGAGAGAGTTTTTCACAGAGAGAGAGACAGACAGAAGAAGGGGAAAATCAAACCAAATCAAATCAATTGGGTAAAAGTTGAGTGTATATTTTTATATCTACATGTGAGTGTGAGTTATGGTTTCAGACCAAGAAATAGCTAAAGGAGTTGAGATCCTTCTCACTCAATCTGACCCCAAATCATTCACATCTCTCGGTGACGTTGTTCATCAACTCGGAGACAAATTAGGGTTTGATTTGTCTCACAAAGCCCTCTTCATCCGTGACCAAATCAACCTTTTCCTCTTCCGATCACAATCACAATCACAATCACAATCACAACCACAACCACCACCGCCACTCGACCATTTTGCCCTACAACATGCTCAGTATCGCTTCCCTACTCCCCCTCAGTTTCATCATACTCATTTCGCACTTCAACAACAACAACATCAACTGCAACAGCAACCGCAACCGCAACTGCAACAGCGTCAACGTCATCCTGTTGAGCTTAATTTCAGTAAACCTGCAACGCAGGCGATGATGACTGTTCCTTCCTCGCATATGCTCCCGCTGCCGGAGGTGAAAGCTGAAGGAGGACTTTTTCTTCACGATACAGGTGGGAAATCGGTTGAAAAGCCTAAAAAAGGGTACGTCTATCATCTGTTTGTCTAATTTGAATCAATTTTTTTATTAGTGTTTGGTTTTCACAAATTAGGGTTTTGAATTGGTGCATAGTTTTGTTAATTGCTATTGTTTCTAGGTAATTGGTTCTAATTGTTGTATCTTTGGTAGATGTTTATGACAATTTGTCGCCCAAATTAAAATGTTACAAACAAAATTGTAAATTAAGAGGAATTTTTTACTCCCTTTCATCTTTGCTATGAAAAATATGGTGGTTAAGAGATTATATAACCTGCAAAGTTAAGTAATTTAAAAGATGTAAAGTTTAGACATTTCATATATGTTCTGCAAAATATAGACATTCAAGTTTTGGCTGCATCACTTTTAACATTTTATTGTTGTCATGTCATGTTAGGGGTTCAACAGGAACCAAAAGAAGAGGTGGACCGGGGGGACTAAATAAACTATGTGGTATTACACCTGAGCTCCAGGTCATTGTTGGCGAGTCAGCACTATCAAGAACCGATGTATGATACTTAGTTTGAGTTATGTGTGCCTTTTTATGAACCGTTGTATGATTTTGCTAAATATTTGAGTGTTATTTGTTCAGATTGTGAAGCAGTTATGGGCATACATTAAGAAAAACAATCTCCAAGATCCAGGGAACAAGAGAAAGATAATTTGTGATGATGCTTTGCGTGTTGTATTTGAAACTGATTGCACTGACATGTTCAAGATGAATAAGTTGCTTGCCAAACATATCATCCGACTTGAGCCCACAAGTATGTAATAAGGGGATATGAATAATAATGATGTGTTTTGTAATTTAACCAAAGTTTTTCCTGGGTTTACAGTAGAAAATTTAATATTTGCAGAAGAATCGTCTCGTAAAAGATCAAAAGGCAATGCTGAACCTGCAGTTGAAAGTACAGATAATGTTCCTAGTCAAGTTATAATATCTGATGCACTTGCAAACTGTTTGGGTACTGAAGAAAGAGAAATGTCCGAATCAGAGGCTTTGAGACTTGTTTGGGAGTACATAAAGGTCAATGATCTTGAGGTATGATGAATTTTTTGTATGAATTGGCAATTCAGGTTATGTTTCATTTTATTGGGACGTGTGAGTAAACAAAAAGGAAATAGCTAAAAAGGAAGCAGGTTAAATGGGTGGAAAATTAGCCACGTTTGTCATTAAGCTTAATATTGACTTAGTATAATGTTTTGTACTCATTAGATTATTATAACAAATCTATACCTCTTTGACACACCACTTAGTTCTTATCGTTGCAAAAAGTAACTTTTTTTCGGACCGGAACCCAATATGAGCGACCCATTTTGCCACATCCTATTTGAATGATAGTTCATGCATCCAAAATAGTTACATCAGTCAGCTTGGCACATGGTTCATACAAGAGTCAAATATCCAGAATGCCCTTTATTAGAAGATACGGAGAACTTTGTGAATCCAAACTGATAACATTTAAGGAATTGTTGTTTTAGCTTCTGAAGATACGGAGAACTTTCTGAACACAAGTAGTTTTAGTTTAGAAGATTCATAATTAAGGAATTGTTATTAATTTTTGTGTTTATAGCTAAAGAAGGAATGTATTATTGATATGTACGCCTCTATGATTACCTTTTTTGTTCGTTTTCTTTTCCTTTTTGTGTTTGTAATACAACACCATGCCGTTTTCATTTTTGATGAACTTGTTCATGTCTTTTTTATCGGGTTGTTTAATGATAGGATCCTCAAAATTCGTTGATGATTCTATGTGATGAAAAGCTTAAAGAGCTTTTTGGATGTGAAACTATTTCTGCAATGGGAATACCTGACTTGGTGACTAGACATCATTTGATCAAGCAGTAATTTTATCAACTTACATGAACTGGTGCGTGTTTCAGCCCTTTAAACTATTGCTCGTGAAATGACAGATGGATTTTTTTTAATATTATTATGGGGGTGTTTGGTTTTATGACTTGAAACCGGTTATCTGAAACTGCAGTAATCAGTTTTAATATTTAGCTTAGTAGATTATGATTTTAGTTGTGTGATTATTTGGGGTTTAAATAACCATTTTTGATAATCGGATTCATGCCACACCTACAACATATTGTTATTCCAATGATAAAATAAAATCATCAGAATTCGCCAAGCAGTTAAACACCAGAAGCATTTTCAAACACTTGAGTTGATTTTCTAATTTTATTATTAAGTATCATATAATCACTTTCAAAGTATATATCCAACCACCCCTAAATGGTGTATATAAACCACCACTATAGCTGTTTTTTGGTCTTGATTACTCATTTTGTGTTTATATCTTTCAGATATTGCTAAGAATAACTCACCTTCTTATTGTTTATGGTTTGTCTGACTTTGAAGGAACTGGTAGCTCCTTTTCCCCCTAATATTTCAGTGTTCTATGGTTCCGCTGACATGGTTAGATGTAATTCAAGTCACAATTTGTTTTTATGTAAAATCCGAATGAAATGTGTCACTGGTTTCGGTTATCTTGATGTTATGTTTTAGTTGTTTGGCCTTTGTAAATGCCTAACCTTGGACAGAATGTAGTTTGACTAATCTTTAATGGAACCTTAAATCTTTTTTGTGATTGCTTTAATTTTTTTTATTTTATTAAAAAACCAGATGTATGATAAAAGTATAACCCTGAAAACATTCATGATTTAGATAGTATATGTTATATTATAGATGAATGTATGTGATGCGTCTAAGGTGAGTGGATGGCAACAAAATTTTCTCATTGTAAATTAGCCTAATAAAAGTTGCAAAATTGATGAGTTGAACGAAACTTATGTATCATATGTCTTTGGTATAAAAGTGTGCTCCTTGTGCGTGATGCTATCTTGGTGATGAGGAAATAGCCTCAATCATCAAGTTCAAATGCAAGACAAAGAGGGAACCAAAGAAAACCAAGTAATATTCTAAGGCTGCCCGCATCTTCAAAGGTTTTTTTAGCTTTGTTTTTAGAGGGAAAAAAATCATTTGTTATTTAAAAGGAAGTTTGAAATAGAAAATTGAATGAGAGAGTTGACAGAGCTCAATTTTTGTGATTATTGTATTTCTATAAAAATATTTATAAAGTCTTAAGTATAATGACTATAATTTCTTTTTAAAACGTTAAACATTAGTGGGTATAAGTCATTTGGCATATGGTTCTCAAACTTAGCCTTCGTGATTGCAAAAGCCAAAAAGCCAACTATATTTTTTTTTGAACGGCCAAGATATAATTAAAACAACTAGCTAGGGGCTAATAACCACTTACAAAGAGAGCATAAATGAAGGAAAATATTTACAGCATGAATCTGGTCGAAGCTCTCCATTTAAGATTTGTCAGGTTTCCACTTGCTTTTATCAACAAGAAGGCGAGGTAATGTCTCCAGTAATTGCAGCAATGTCTTTTGTATTGGTGTTAAATGTTATATCATTACGGGATTTCTAGATACATCACAACCCGGTAAAAAATATGGCATATGAAGTCTTTTTTATGTCTGTCGCAACTGGAAGAGAGGCTGGGATTTTTAGCAGTTGATCAATGGACGTGATTTGGCATACTGGGATGTTGCACCAGTTAAATATGGCATGCCAAACCTTCAAGGCCTTTTCATAGTTGAATAGAGCATGGTCGGGGTTTTCATTTGTTGTTCCACAAGCAGAACATGTTGGATTGGAGATGATATTACGATGGTAAAGGGCTTCATTTGTTTGGATTCTGTTGATTGAAGCTCGCCACACAAAAATATTTACCTTGGATGGGATCCATTTTGAGTCATGAAAGGTTCGGTTCTCAACCGGTAGGCAAAGATTTTCAGTCTCTTGTCGGATTTGTTTGGTGTTGAAGATGGTGGATGGGTCAGCCCAGACTGTGATGTTAACCCATATCATCAAGGAGATTTTTGTTCTTAATTATATTTTTCTACAACCCTGCAATACTGTTTTTCACCGGAAAACTAGGGTTTCTGTTCTTGACTTTATGGATCACTTTGATACATTTGACCCAAAGTTTATCACTTTCTTTGTTGAAACGCCATAGCCATTTGCAAAGTAGTGCCATGTTTGCAGCAGCGATCGACCCGATGCCACTCCCCCAACGTGTTTTGGAGCTAGCATTTTGTCCCATGCCACCCAAGGGATTGCTTTTTTCGAGTCTGAGGAACCCCAACAGAAATTGCATCTAATTCTTTCGAGGGACTCTAGAACCTGTTTCGAAGCACGAAAAATTGAGAGATAGTAAAGACGGAGACTTCCAAGACAGATTTAATTAAGCTAATCTTTCAATCAATTGAAAGGTTTTTCGACTTCCATGTGGATAATATTTTTGAGAGTTTATCTCTGATGCAATACCATTTTTGACATGATTCATTGATGAACCCCTTGGGATGCCAAGGTAATTGAAAGAAGGGGCTCCCACTTTGCAGTGAAGTAGTCTAGCACCATGGGATAAAGAGTTTTGATCGATTCCGAGACCCATTAACGTGCTTTTTTTGAAGTTTTTTCAGCCCTATTGCTGCATTGAACCAATTGAGAATATGGCCTAGGTTTTTCAGGTTCCTTTGCGTGTATGATCCTACAAAAAGAGCATCATCAGCAAAGAATAAGTGAGAGACGGTTGGCTCATTGTTGGGAAGATGGAGACCATGATAAACGCCCAGATTCTTTGTATCGTCCATGGCAACATTTAATGCGTCCATGACTATGATGAAAAGGAATGGGGACAGGGGATCGCCCTGTCACAACCCGCGAGTAACATTAAATTCATGGGTTGGGGAGATGTTTACTAAGATAGAAGTTCTCCCGGAGGCTAAGCATGTGTCTATTTCACCATATCTGTGTGAAGTTCATTTGCCTTAGAACATCATCCAGGAAGTCCCAGTTCACATGGTCAAAGGATTTTGCAAAATCTTCTTTGAATAGGAAAGTTTCATATTTTGTGTTTATGGCCCACGCGATGATTTCACTAATAATTAGTGGTCCATCAAGTATGGATCTACCTTGAATGAACGCTGATTGGGACTCGCCAATCACCGAATCGATAATTATACGAAGTCGATCTATTTGTAAGAGTTTTTGCAATGACCTTGTATATGCTTCCAATAAGGCATATGTAAGAGTTGGTATGCAAAAATCCAAATTCATTGAATCTGAGTTGGAAGTTGTTTAGGAATTCGCCTTTGATTATTTCTAGGTCCGTGTTCCAGTTCCCATCCACCACAAGCCCATTAGTTCTTCTATCAGAGGAGTTGCTTCTCATGATTCCATTAAAAAACCTTGAATTTTCTTCTCCATCGATAGCCCAACGAATTCTGGATTTTTGTTTGAGATCGAGATTGGTTTGGTGATTGATTTCATTAATACGAAACATACTGTCATCTTGGACCTCCTTTTCTAAATCGGTAAGGGACCCTTTTTTCGGCCAACAGATCGGTAGCTTCAATGAAAGAGTGTAGATTGCTTATCTCCAATGACTCTTTGTCTTTAGCATTTTCCATCCACTTTTTAAGACAACCTTTCATATCCTTAAACTTTTGTAATATTCTTCGATCTAGGGGATCCTCTGGGTTTGAGGCTGCAAGCGAGGCAGTGATAACATCGTCGATCCCTTCTTTCATAAGCAAAGAGTTAAAAACTTGAATGGGGGAGGACCAAAATCTTTATTCTGCACATTAAGAACAAGAGGGCAGTGGTCTGATGACTCCCTAGGGAGAGCGGTTAGAGAAGCATGGGGCCAATAACTGATTAAGTCTTTGCAGACAAGAATTCTATCAATTTTACTCATCTTGGAGTGATAATGTGTAAAATATACATAAATCCCTTGTTAAGTTTATTTACGTTTTCGAGTTGTTTGAGTCAGTTTTCATTAGGTTTTGTTTACTACTGATATTTTAATGTTTTGTAGGTCCCATGTTGATGAATTAATGAAAAGATCTCGAGAAAAGAAGATCGTAGGCGAAAACGGGACGCAAAACGGAGTTAAGAGCAAACCGTAGCGCGAAACGGAGCAAAACAGGACGCGAAACGAAGTACGGCATCAG
This sequence comes from Tagetes patula, assembly GCA_026259685.1. Classification (NCBI taxonomy): domain Eukaryota; kingdom Viridiplantae; phylum Streptophyta; class Magnoliopsida; order Asterales; family Asteraceae; genus Tagetes; species Tagetes patula. The sequence goes on from JAOYNQ010000001.1 coordinate 1,776,766, forward strand.
TATAGGGGGTGTCACCACGTCACGCGGCCACCTATGGACTTCCTCACCGCGTGGCGTGGCATGGTTCTAAAAGATCACATGTGATCTTGGTCGCGTCACGCGGCCACACCCTATTTTCTCGCTGTGTGACGTGACAAGGCCTTTTCGACAGATTGTTTTTTTGTATTTTTTGGCCCTGTTTGCTATATAAAATATTCACCACTTTAACCTAGCTTCCATGTACGAATTTGGGACGAAAAATAGTTGATCGGAGGTGATTTTGAGCACGAGACGAAGCCACGAGAAGCAAGACGAAGCACGGGATTACGAATCGTTATCTAACGATTCCGGGTTCTTTAATTCTTTTGCTTTTCTTACTTTTTTCTATGTTCATACACTTCAAACTTGTGTTTATTTTTGTGATTATGGTTGTTGGCTAGGCTCGTTAGACCGCCTAGACTAATGACAAACTAGTTGCGATTCGTTTGCATGTTTGTTTGGATTATGGATTGACTTTGATATTTTTATGATTTAGTAAATGTTCACTTTATTCATTGATGCATGAATATGTGTTTGGTTTGATTTAATTATATTTATTTGTTTCCACTTGAATCTTGTTAGATGTCTTTCAAATAATAGGTTCGAGTTAGGTCATGGACTTTGTGTTAGTGACTAGTGTATGGTTTAGGTGCACTAAAACCATAGGAACGATAAATTGAATTGAGTTGATAAAAACGTGTAGCTAAACTAATATCCGTGAGGTGATAGTTTAATTGGTAGGTCTAAGTGGGTTGAATTGCTATGTTTGTTTCTGTGAAGAATTGGTTTAGCTTTAGTTTAACTATGGTGTCTATTAATATCAATTGAATCAAAGTAACTACCTTAGGTTATTTAATTGTGAGATTAATAACCGACATAGATACTAACTCATAATCATTAAACTGTGAGGGGGTCTAGTTCATAAAATGGTTCGCTTAATAACTTGATAGAAAACCCATAGGTTTCTTCTCGAAAATGGTCGAGGGTCTTGTCGGGGATTGGGTCAAGTGATCATTTTACGATCCCAGTCCAATGTCAAAATATTTTCCAACAAACTAATAACTTAAGCAACTAGGGAGTCGGGTCTAGGTGGTTTATCTTTTCTCATCTGTTTTCGTTTCCAATCTTTCGTGCCAGTTTCTATTTATAGTAAGTTTCTATTTTTAGCAGTAAACCCCCCTTTTCAATAATCTTTTTATTTAAGTCATGTTTAGTCAGTCGAGTCTTAGTCAGTTAATTTAACGTAGTATATAGAGTCTGTGGGTCGACACCCGGACTTACTTTAGCTATATTGCATTCGACCGGTCCACTACCGGTTGTGTGTAAGTTAGTTGGTTCGTCTTGGTTTTTATAAATTTAAAACTAGGTGTTTTTATTAGTTTATTTTATATATAGTATTGCACGCATCATGGAGCCATCTTTTTTAATATATGTAAAACTACGACCACCCATATGGAATTCATTGAGTGACCCATTATCAATGAATTGATTGAAATCAAAGCGGATGACTTACAAAATTGGAAGTTTAATCTGTCGGATTGAATGCAGACAGTAAGTGTTGAAGTCTCTAAGGAGAATCCAGATGCCCGGACTAGAATGCCGAAGGTTTAGAAGTTTCTGCCACAGAACCTTGTTCTCATTCATCTCATGAGGGCCATAGATGCTCATCACATTCATCGTCTCTTGAATTCCCTTAATGTTTCCTTTAACCCAGATAAATCTAGTGTTAGTGATGCGATTAATAACATTGAAAATTTTTGGGTTCCAGAGAAATGCCAAGCCACCAGAGCGACCACTAGATTTGACTGCAACACAATCGAGGGGAGAGTTCCCCAACACGCAGAGAAGGGGATTCTATTGAAATCCACCAGCTGAGTTTCTTGCAGCGCAATAAAACTTATACTGTGAATACGCTTGAGGTTGCAGATGTTAGAAGTCTTGGATGAATCTCCAAGTCCACTAGAGTTCCAGGTCATAAAATTTATTTAAATTGATTTGAGACAAGATTGATTTCCCCGACACTTTATCGCCAACAGTGTGTTTGAATCCCAACATATTTCCTATCATTTCCATCTCAGTAAGCTCTACCGTATTAATTGACAAGGATGAAGTTACTTCGTCCATTGAGTCCCATTTTTGGGGTGATTAGACTGAAGCAATGAAAAAGGCCCAGGAGCATGAGGGAAGTTGGGATTTTATTTCTTTTTCCTCCTTTTTGTCTCTCCAGAATAAGCATTAGTGTTGATTGAGATGGAGTCGGTGGAATTTTTTGAAGAGCAAGCTTTATTTAGATCTGGGATATGGTTCGGGTTTTGTGAGGTGTGTGGTGCAATATTTGGGTTAATTTGGGGGTGAGAGGCTAGGTTGGGGTGGCTTGTGATTGGATTGGGTTGTTTAGAAATTGGGGGTGGTTGAAGTGGTTTATAATACGGAGAGAATGGGTCTGAGTTGACATGCCCAATGTAGGAGGCGTGTGACATTTACCATTAGGCGTGTGACCTACCCTGTCACAAACGGGGTATCCGTTAGACGTGTGACATACCAGGATCTCAAGCCATTAGTTACAGTAACACTGACTCAACGTTTTAAATAAAAGTTTAACTTAGACATTAACC
>JAOYNQ010000001.1:1841264-1853408 GCA_026259685.1 Tagetes patula
GATAGAAATGCAATATTTATTCATTAACTTTGACATTCAAAAAATAAAATTGAATAAATTTCGTTTATTTGTTAAACATACACATGTAGAATTCATGTGTAAGTTATGTTACTTACACATAACCTACACATGTGTAGGTAAATTTAAAACGCTAAAAATACATATGTAAAAATTATTTTAATGATTTTTTTAGTTTATACATTACACATTTGTATGTAGGAAAAGAATTTATTTAAAAAGTTAAACATTGATAAGTTTTTTTAGTGATTTAGGTTTTTTCTTTTTCTTCTTGCAATATAATGTGTCTTCTCAAATGAACTTAATCTTATATATATATAAAATTGAAGTAAAACGATTTAAATAAATCATAGTTGCTGAGTAAATTATATTATTTCATAATTTAATCTAATTGATTATATCGATATTTGAAAGGGTTCGGGTTTAAAATTTGGGTCGGGTATTGATCGAGACAAATGTTACATCTATCTATAGGAGAGGATATCGAACCGTCTTGAAATGTATAAACTAAATCTATGTAACAATCTATTTGTCACTACATATGTACAACATATACACATGCACTAATATGACCTCTCAAACAAAACCGAGGATAACACATGAAGCTTGGACCGCATAGCGTCAAAACGAATAGCTGGCAACCCTTTGGTAAAAATATATGCATTCTTAAGGCCAATAAGTACATATCGAACATGAAAGTCTGACAAAGAACCATGTCAGGTATAAAGTGTAAGTAAATCTCAAAGTGTTTAATGGTCTGATTAAACACCGGATTTATTTGGAAGAAGAGATGAGGAATACGCTTCTAGGAGGAGATATAATTAGATTGTTAAAGAATATGTTGACAGAGAAAGAATGTCCTCTTTTCTTAATTAAGTGGTATCATTTTTCTATGAAAAGGTTAGCAAGAATATCCTTGTCAAAAATGGGGTTGTACATTAAGGACATCTAAAAGGGGAAGAAGCCACATCCTAATGTTACACGGGCAAGCGGGAAGCTTTGTAACTTGAAAAGCAAAAGAGGAGAAAGAAACCATCAAAAGCTTCCTAAAAGCACATGCTTCCTCCTAAATTAGATTCATCTTTACTCATGATGATTCAGATAATGAAAAAACACTATCACATATGATCAAAATAAAAGTGACTCAAGCAAAGAAGATTGGAAAAAGAAGGTTAAAAATGTGGATCCTGAATTGTTTAACCTTGATGAAGGGTACTAAAGTTGTTGATTGTATGTTTGGACCACAGATTAAGAAGTTAATAATCAAAAGGGCAAATGGTGCCATCATTCAGCATATTGTGGAGCTGTTGACCAAGTTTGGAACAAACGTAGAGGAGACATATATGTTGCTGCTGAAACTCAAGTTTATATTTGATCCACACATGCGTGATTCACCTTTGTCTTCTTATGATCCTTTTTAACAGATTTGAATACAATTCTACTTCTTTGTTGACTACAGAAGCAGTGCTTGGAAGTCAGGCTTGAGAGATACTAATCTTAGGATATTTAAATACCCAACCTATGAACCACATAGCTCTAAAGAGACAAACATTCCCTCATCTATTGTATTAGTCTCCTAGTAGAGTTAGGAACTCTAAGCCTATGAATAAAGGCTACCACATCACAAGATCAACAACATGCAGATTTCATTATGCTTGGTATAAACATAAGCTTATGTTTCAATAGATTTGAGATTGCCGATCTCACAAGAATAAGAATGATCAACCCTACAAATGACTCTGAAGCAAATGAGTTTAGGAAGGTATTAGTAGGAATCTACAAAGAACACTTGATCAAATCTTCAAGGCTGTTGAACTGAAAAGGAAGAAGAGAAGAAACTCGAGAGTTTCTTGAGTCTTGATCTCCTGAACAACTTAAACCTTCTCCTCAATAACCATCTTTAATTCTACCAATCCATCATCTCCTACTGTACAAATTGATTTAGCAGGTAAAGAAAAGTCATACGTTGAGTCTAACAGTCCATAGTTCAAGTGTGTTCAAATCACAAATGAATCATCAAGTAATTCCTCACCCACCTCATCTCCATAGTCTTAATCTGAGCAGCAAAGAAAAGTAAGATCATAGATTGGAAATATGAAGCAAAGACCATAACTATCTTGATCAAATAAAGTTAGTGCCAAAGAAAGATTCACCTCATAAATGGAGATTCTCAATCTTGATAAATCTGATTTTAAGAGAATTCACAAATTAATGGATCATAGGAAAGATCCTAGGTACTTATCCATTGCTACAAAATTGTTTTGATATTTTCCAAAGATAAGCTGGAAAATGAGAAGAAGGTTCAAAGTGAAGAAATCTTGCATATTAAACCATTGAATGTTCATGATCCAATCTTGTTCTTGAGGTATGATGCCGAAATGAAGAGGTTTGTGCTCTCCTTTGTAAGTGTTGGTTATATTAAGATGATTGAAGCCTGACTGTTGGCTCGTTACCACACAACCTCCAAGACCTTGCAAATATTCCTTTAATAAATTCTTCTGCAGATCAGAATGCTCAGATCATTGCCCAAATGATCAAGACTATTTGTAATCTAAGAATGAGGAAGCATGGCCAGAGAGTTTTAGTAGTATCACCCTAGGAGAAATTTGTAGGGATGTAAAGGAGAGATTACCTAAAATAGTTATATGATATTTAGAATCATGTTTAAACTCTTGCATTCTATGTAATCTTATTCCATGTAACACAATGCATTGGCAGCATAACATTGGTAGTGTCGCAAACAGAGTTTGAACTTTCGTTCAGTATCGCAGGTCGAACATGTAGTGTCGCAAAAAACGTGAAAAACCAACAGTCAACATAATTAAAACCATATCAGATCAACACCAAATTCAAATACAATACAGAAGAAGGTTCGAAACATGTTTATAAACAAAACATACCGATTGGAATCACTTGAAAACACTTTAAATGCGTGGATTAAGGTTAAGTGAGTGTTTACGGTTTAATGTCGGGTGTTTGAATGATTTTGAAAGGATGAAGAATATGACCCAAACGACCCACATCAGATTAACATACATCCACCATAGTGTCGCAGACCCGACACTATAGTGTCGCAAAAACTTTAATTAATAATTTTATTTTTTTTAAAATAATAAAAGTCAAATCTAAGTAAATTACAAATATTTTAAAATAATGTCAAGAAGAAGAGGAAGGCCGTAGATCGATCACCATCTCGAACTGAGTCTAATACTGATGTTAGGTGAAAGAAGGCTAAAGGAAAGCAGCCAGCAGCTTCTGAAACGGTGCCTGGAACATTTAGAAAGAAAACTGAGAAGAAAGGTGTTGTTGGGCTTGATGAGGACGTGATTCGAGGGTTGAATACGTCGCTCACGAATGAATTGAGTATGGTTAAAACTAAGTTGATGAATGTGGAAGAGAGAGAGAAATCAGAAACGGAGGATCTGAGAAAGATTGTGTTGGATCAACAGTGCCTAATCTGGAAGTTGCTGCTTGAACTGAATGAAGTTAAGAAGGAGGTGAAGGTCAGGAATACGGAGACCGAATAGGAGATTAATGAGATGGTAAACATAGGAAAGTATCCGAGATTGAAGAAAATGGTACAAACTGGAACCAGCCGAGGAGATTTCGATGGTTTCAGTGCTACTTGTGGGAGCGGAACTGCTGAAAAAGAGACAGGAGTTGCTGATGACTTCTGTCTCGATATTGAAACTGATTTGGGAGGAGAAGAGGTCGTTGCTGATAAAGAGAAGAGGGCTGAAATGAAGTTGGTGGTCGAAGAAGTGGAGGAAGAACAGTTGGTTGACTATGACTCTGAGCCGGAGTTTTACGAAACAGATGATAAAGAGATGGTGTATGTGGCCCGGAGTAGTGGAACCGAGGGTGACGTATTCGAGCTAGATAAATCTGACTGGTTCAGGAAGGAAGAGGAACCAGAAACCGTCAGGTCTCTGTTCCAGAACATGGATGCCCCGACCTCTAAAGATACAGATAACAAGATTTTTAGCTGGAAATTCAATTTGGAAATGAAGAAATTCATGATAAAGAGGAGAGGGGGCGACATTAGCTATGTTAACAACCGCAAACACTTCAAGACATTCCCTAAATGGGACTTGAGGCGTTTGGCGGTACTACCACTGATTAATGCAGATCAGAGAGATCGTGCGAAATTGCTAGAGGAGGAGATACAGGCGGGCTTAAAGGATAATTTCGTGAGTTTTGGTTACAATAAATTGGAGCGTAAACGGTCGAAGAAAGACTTGGATTGGGTGACTGGAAAGGGTAAGATTGTTTTGAAGCTGAATCCGATCAAGACCGTATTGAGATTGAGAGTTCCGGACCCTAGCCCGTCAAGATTACAGGAGTTTGAGAAATGGTTCTATGATAACCAGACGGGGGAGGCGGTCGTGCGTGTTAAGGATGGAACTGAATGGAGGTTATTTGATCCGATGGAGGTTTTCGGTTTCTCTAATGATAATTTGAAGATTTTATGCGAAAACCCCATCAGAGCTGGAGCCGTAGAGGAAACAAAGATAGAAGCTGCCCTATTTGAAAGGGTAGCTAACAGGGCTCGAGGAATCAGATCGGAAGTAAAGCAGCTTGCTGAGAGTGTATAGAAACAGGTGGATCTAAGAGAAGATGTTCGTGAGCTGACGGATCTGTTAGAAGGAGCAAAGGCTGGAGCTGAACCAGAAGAACCAACATGTGAAGTACCTCCCTAGGGGGAGTATTGATAACCACATGTAGGGTGGTACATCACCATGTCGTTATTTGTATTATGTTTACTTGTAATAGATTAGTCGTATTTGTGTTTCGTTGTAATAGTTAGGTTAGTTTACTATTTTGTTATGTTTTGTGCTTGCTTATGCGACACTGCATGCGACTCTATAGTGTCGCATGCAACTTGTCTTGGTCTAGCGAGCAGGCAGTGTCGCGACTGCAACACTGCTTGCGACACTAGCTACTGTATAAATAGTTGTTTAGGGCTATTTTGTACACAACTCTTTGGAAATTATTGAATACAATTACACCTTTGATCTAGAGTTCGAATCTGGTTATTATTTGCAAGGAATTGTCTCTGTTATATCATTGTTGCATCTAATTCATTCTACTTCATCTAATTACCTTCTTAATCTATCATTTGTTATTGGGTTATAATGGTTTGTTTGAGTTTTGGTCATTAATCACAATCAATTGTTGCTAGATCTAGTGGTATCAATTGATTGTGATCTGATCTATATCATATATAGCATGGACTAACGATCTACTGGACCAACACATTCTATGTAATCTTATTCCATGTAATGAATCACTATAGCTACTTAAATACAGTTTTCAATAGGCAATTCCACCAGCTGGAGATCTTCAGGAGAGACAACAATGTTAATGGTGAAATTAAGTGAAGACTCAACAAGATTAGTACATGCTAAAGATCTGCAGAATGTTTTCCTTTATCTTTTACTATCTAAGAGGATTTCATATTCATGATATGTCATGTTATGGAAAGATTAATGAGTATAGTTTGCCATTGATCTGTCAAGAATAGAAGGATAGGAATCTGTTCTAGAATAGTATATAAACCAAACTTTTATATAGTTTTGTGGAAAACCATTTATCTTGTAACTTGTGCTATTGCAACATAAGTGAAGTTACTTTTTAAAGTTATATTTTATGTTATCATTGTTTTATTGAATCTTTCAAAGTATCATTGTGTTTGATCTTAAAAAACTACATGTATTTCACACTTGTTAGTATTGTGATTTATAGAACTTGTTTAATAGGATCCAACGGAGCCTTCACCCAAACATGAGATTGTTCACCCAAACTGTAATTCTTGTGCGTACATGAACCTGCACCTAAACATGAGATTATACAACCGATCATGAATTATTAATCTTATATGAAGCTTCATCAAAACATGATATCTTCATCTACACATGAAATCTTCACCCGCATACGGATTGTAAGGTTACGGATTGTAAGGTTCGCCAAATTTTGACTTAGTATAAATTGCTTTTGTTAAGCAACATTGGCTTTTTCCTAGAAATTATTTTATAATTCCTTTCAAAATAGTTTCAGAATATGTTACAGTTACCGCATGAAAGGCATGATATCATGATTGAATGAAAACAATAATATGTAGATGAAGTGTAATGTTAAATAACATTGAAATTACAGTGAAACCTAATGAAATTAAAGTATGGGCCCGATTATGAAAGTCTTTCAAGCAATGTATGGAGTTACACTAGTTCTATGATCAGTTTTGAGGGTTTAGCTAACCATTTGATAAATGCCCAAAAAGATCTTGACATTTGTGTTAGCCAAACGGAATGGAATAGAATATGTTTTCCTTGCTCATGCACTTATGTCAGCATGGTTATTGTTTTGACAAAAAACTAACAATGATAACTTAGTGATCAAAATTGTATTTAAGGGAGAGTGCTTGAATGATTCGTGAAACAAATTTGTAAATGTAAGCAAGAAAATGACACTGGTGTTACAAGGAAAGCCTTTGATCCTAGAGATCTCAGTTTTAAAACTTCGGGACGTGTGACTAAATGTCATGTTGCCTTTATTTGGTGTTACAATGAAGTGTATGAACGTGTTACGTGTGTTCTAAGCGATCACTTATCCACATTATATAAGCAATCTAAAACAACAAGAAAAGTGAAGATATCAGGGGCACTCAGTCTTCTCTTAGTACTGTTAGAAGCCGAATTTTGCACATGGTCTTCAATGATTCTCTTATTTTTTTAGAGTGGATTTGTTCGCCATATATAGTCGAAGAGTCTCTCATAGTGTATTAAAGTCAAACTAGTTTTCCTTGTGTAATCGTTAGTCGTGTTTAATAATAAAAAGAGTTGAGGTTTGTCTTTTGAATATTACTTTATTTAGTGGTTTGATATTCCGATTCACTTATGAATTTGTTTAACAAGATGAAATCCATGCAATTCAATTAAGAAATCGAAGAGGAGAAGGGTTGATAGAAACATAGGACATAAGCTCTAAATCATGCTCGAATATCTCCATTTCATCTGGACTCAATGTGACGATGGCTTCGACACCACCACCCTTTAGCGTCTCATTCAAAGTCACTAACCTAGCGAATCCAGCGTTCATAACATAAAACCATATTGGCTTTCCCCATCCGAAATCCAACTCATACAATTGACTGTTCAATAAGCTAGTAGCACACACACAGTCTCCTTCGACCGTCACATTTGTGAGTTGGGTTACGCTCCTCAATATCTCATTGAATCTCTCATGCCCCTTCTCCCCTTTCATAGACTCGATGTGATTCGAGTTTATATTTGCTATCGATTTTCTAACTTCGCCAATTAGGGTTGGCAAATTCATGTCGCCACACGGGAAGCAGATTGCGGCGGCTACATCAACAAGATTTCCAATAGACTCTTGTGGCATAGGAGGTGACATCCTTCTCCGGAAATTCACTGCTGACAATAAAGCATGTGGTGAGTATGGACCAAACGGTCTTACTTTTGATGCCGCTTGGGCTGCAGCCTTCCAAATTACACCAATTGTTGCTTCCATACGAGTTGGTGGATGTACTGAACCAACGCTAGCAACATGTTGTGCCTTGAGCAAAGTCAAAGCTCTAGAATCGAACACAAATCTTTTTGTACTAAGCATTTTGGTGGCCAATAACTTGGAAGGCACCGAGTATTGTAAACAAGGATTATTAGGAAATATCTCTGAAGCAACAAAACTTGGTGAAATAGTTTCTAGTGAGCCTCTAGCAGTTGTGGCCCACGCATTCATAAATATATAAAATGTTTGTCCGTCAACGATCTTGTGTGACACACTAGTGGAAAGCCCAATCCCACCACATTTAAAAATGTTCACCTAACACAAAAATCTCAACTTCAACATAATTTTTTATAATTTAATACTTAAATCTTAATCAAGTATGTATATAACATGTGATGATACGATTAATACTTACCTGAACACCTATAACATAATTTCCTATTGAAGTTTCTTTAGTGTATGGTTTTTCAGGCATCAACTCTCTCAATCTTTCATCATCCGGAAGATCTAGAAAATCTTCAAGTGTTTGGTTAACTCGAGCCTCAGAATAATAAACTCCTTCATCATTACACTCAATTTGCATATTGCTCTTAAATTTTCCAGCAAAAGGGTAGAATCGTGTAAGAATCTTAGATAAAGACTCTTTCAGGTGTTTTGATCTTTTTGTTACAACATTCGTAACATTACTAGCCTGGTTCGTATTAGGAAAAAATACAATCAAAGGGACGTAGACATCATACATAAATTGGTCTATAATAGACAAGTTGAAGTTTCTTAGATGATGGGGAGTGGGAGCCGACGGTTTGATAGTTTCCCTTGAAATTATTTCAAGATCTACCTTCTTAACATCGTATGGCGATTCGGTAGCCTTTCGGTATTTCAAAGTGCTATAGTAGTGACCATGATATAAGGATGAATACCGCAATTGATTAGGGTCTAACCAACCAATTGGGTTTGAAGCAGGAGATGCATGATTAAAAAATCGTTGACCAAAACTGCCATGACCAAGAAGACATCGTTTTGAACCGAGTAAATTTTGGGTTGCTATTTGGGCAAAGATCAACCACTTCATTATGGGTTGATGGTGAATTAATTATTAACTTCACATCACAATTTATAAGGGGTTATAAATTGATTAAAAAAACAAGTGATGCACACAACATCTATATATGGCCGGCCCATTGCTTTTAGATATACATAGATACCAATGTAAATGTATTAATTAGAATGAACAACTATTTGTTGGTCGTAACGACTAACGAGGAACATCCTGTATAAATATATTTATATACATATTTTTTATTTTAGTAATATTGGACCATTATGTTCTTTATACATGGATACAAATTTTTTTACATTCGTTTTAAATAATACTATTGTGTCTACATGTATACACACGTTCAAGGGTGTCCCTACCCTTTAAGGGTGCGGGTTGCAACATTTTTTTAGTTTTTATATTTTTAATTCTCGATCAATCCCCGTAATATTAACTCTCGATCTCCCGTCCAGTCTTGAAAATTTAGTTTGATGTCCATTCCATAGCCCATAGGAGGCATAAATATTTAACCATGAACGAACTGGGTTAAATTATTGTTATAAAATAGTAATATATATTTATTTATATTCTCATGTATAGTCAAGCATTGAGGTATTATAACCTCAAATGTTACACCATTGTACAAAACCATCAATATAGTTTATGATTTGGATGATCATGAGTAAAAGAAAGAAAATATTGAATTAGAGTGAATCAAAGCAAATAAACACACCTTTACAGTATGACGAATACTAACTAACTCTCACAATTGTGACAACTGCTTTTGTGTTTTAATATTTCTGGTTAAACGAAAACAATACAACGCAACATATTAATACCTATATGACCACTACTCAATGTTCTCATGTTGCCCACCAGGGCCGGTCCTATGAATTTTGGTACCCTGTGCGAGTAAAAAAAAAGGGCCCCAACATTAACGTATTAACTTATATAAAGATTTTTTTTAATATTTGGTGCTAGTAACAAATCCAGAAATTTTTTGCAGTGGTGTCAAAGTGTTTCGATATAAATATGAATAATTAAAAATATATAAAAAATTAAATATAAATAATTAAAAATAAAATAATAAAACATCAAACGAGCCGAGCCCGAGCCGAGCTCTAGCTTGAGAAGTTTATGACGAGCTCGAGCACGAGCTTTGAAACTAAATCTTGAAACGAGCCGAGCTCGAGCCTGGTTAATCTTAAACGAGACGAGCTCGAGCCTTGACAAGCTAGGGCTCGGCTCGGCTCGTTTACACCCCGCCTACCTACAGCTCAAGATAAATAACTAAAAGAAAAAAAAATACTTCTACAATAAATGAGTAATACGTGATTACATGGACATGAGCTGGAAATTTTTCTTTAAGAGCATCTTCAATAGGGTGTTCTTGGATGTTTTTTGAGGAGAGAAGGTATGATGTGGAGGAAAGAGATGATGATGTGGATGAGAGAAGTTGGAGAGTGGTTCTTCCCTAAAAACGGAGGTTTTTCATCTTGTGAGTGGGAGTAGGAGAGAGAAAGGGAGAGAGATAAAAACATGGTGGGTCCATTTTAAAGAGTTGTGAGTGGGTATGAGAGAGAATAAGTGGGACAATGCCACCTAGGACATGTTTTTTTTTGGGTAAAGGGTTACCCCGGTGATTCATTTGTATATTAACACATCAACAAAAACAAGTAGTATGGACATGTTCCACACTAGTTCATATATGAGACATGCCCCATATATGTAACGAGACAAACAAAACAAAAACACTAACCAAGAACATGGCATACCATAAACTTGATAAATAACAAAGCAATCTAGCCTCAACCAGTTCCCTCAATCAAACAAAACATGCCATGCTCCTTAGTGAGTCTGAATATTCATCATTGACATTTCTAGCTTCCATTTGCTCAAAATTTCACATATACTAGTTCGATTCTTGAATTTAATTGTCATTAGTCTTAATCGAACAGTATGTTTGATCACCTCTGAGAGTTGTCTTGGAGTCCTCAAGTCATTACTGAATAGTCTTGCATTACGCTCTTTCCAAATATAACACTCCCTAGGACATGTTTTTAAACCCTTCTATTGGTGATACTCTAACACTCCCTCTCATTTTCAACTTTAGTCAACAGCAACTTCTCATACACTCCCTCTCAATGTTTACTCGTTCCATTGAGGTCTTTGTTCCCCAAAAGAACTCGTAGTTCTTTAATCATAATTCTTGGAGTAGCTTCAATCATCAAAACTGCACGTTTCTCATTTCACGATATGTGCTCTTCTATCCGCATCTCTCTGTTGACTTCAAGACCAAATGTCATGGTTTCCACGTTACTTCGTCCATTCGAACTCAATATGGCTACCGAACTTTGTGCATGAAGTTGACCCAAAAATGGTAGTAGCACTTGACCAAAACTCAAGCTCATCTCCCTTTGAATTTGTGTATAAATGGACAGTGGGTATATGAAATTTCAATTGTGGTGACTTATCATCCAATATACTACTATCCCTAGTAATCGGATTTGTAGTTTGACCTTCCAAAGTTGGGTCATCATCTTCATTCACCATACGATGATTATACACAATCGAACCACCTTAATTCAAAGTCCACCATGAGACCAGCATTAATGTTTGATGCATCATTTTTCGCACTATTAACATTAGTACCAATCACTGCATCAATTGTAGCGATTTTTACGCCACTTGTATTCATCATCGGTCACCGTTTATGACCGAAAAATCACTTTTAATCATCGTAATATTGTTGTCAGTCTTCATATCACCGGTAGCTAACTCCGCACTACCGGTGTCTGTTGCCGGACCTCCGTTACCGTCTGTTCCAACCGCGGCTATCGTACGATTGTTGGTAACTAACGTATCTTCTTCTGTATCAACATCAATTTCAAGGAAAACCGTAAATGTAATGGCATCAACTTCTCGGGCGACACACGTCTCTTCATTCCAAGCCTTTTCATTTTGGAAAAATTGAGCGACACACGCTTATGTATCCCGTGCTCCTTCTTTAGGTGACTTCGGTATAAAATTACTAGCCATATGTATAACCCATCTGTTCAGGCTTGTAACATTTGTAGAGTGACCTTTTACTCTTCAATTTGCGTTTCTCGTCAGTGCCTCCGTCTTCTTCGTTCATTGCCTAGACTTTCTTGTTTCCTACAAGTTGTCTTGGTTTATCATGGATTCGGATTAGGCTTCGAGAGTCATTCTATACACTTTTGCTAGAATATACCACATATGCTTGGGCATCTCAGCATCTTGAACCAGCTTTAGCACCTCCTCTTCCATAGTTGCCTTCAATATGGACATGGCTTTGTTTGCTTTGTCCTTCCACTTCCGTAGAACTCCGGTCTCATCTCCTCGCGACAGTGATACCGCCTCAATGCCATTAACAACTTCCCATAGATCTAGGCCTTACAAATATGAATTAATGCATGTGGACCAAACGTTGTAGTTTTGGTTGTTGAGTTTCTTCACCACACCAACTGTTGGGTCTGAAAATGATAGTCTATATTATCAATGTAGTCAAAGTCACCAAAGTCAATGTCATGATTAAAGTCAAA
>JAOYNQ010000001.1:1858758-1877354 GCA_026259685.1 Tagetes patula
TCAATTTTAAATATAAGTGGAGGGAAATGAAAAAAATTCAATTTTAACCCCTCAAATTTAGTTTTTTGTCATTTTTTCGTTCACCCGACCCGGTTTAACCCGAACCGAGTCGAACCGGATTGAAAAAATGTTATATATCGATATTCAAATGATTTCTACCAAATTTTCGACCCCCTTGAAAAAAAATTCTGGGTACGCCACTGAGCATAGCAACATAATAAACATGGAATTAGAATGACCGGGTTTAAATCACCTATCGATGTTGTACAGACAGGTGGGTTTGTCAAACAATTAGAGCTAACATTGTACCGGTGAGATTTCCATGTAATAAAACTACTTTAAACCAACACATAAGGTTGTATCAAGCCGCGAACTTGATTAACACATTTGTATGCTCTCTTTGAAAAAATAGAAAAAAATAAAAAAACGTAGTATGGTAAAAATACGCATTTTAGCCCCAAAATGTAAAAGGAAAAAAGGGGAGTGAGTTTACTCACCTTGAAACACAAGCACGAAAAAATAGCAATAACTTAGATAGAACCGAGGATTGCCCAAATACTAGAATTACCTAAGTAAATGGCGATCCAGACTTAGTAAACATATAGTATAGAAAACTAAAATACGAGCAATAGAAATCTAAGGTAATTTGGAATTCTAGGGTTTCAAATTGGGATTCGGGGGTTTTTCGATAAATGATTAAAAATATATAAAATTATTTAACCATAACACGGAAAATAAAAGTAATAGAAATAACAATATTTGTTGATAACCATTAGCAATTCAAATAATATATTTTTTAATGAAAACTATTTAACGTCAAAAAAATATTATATATTTAGGAATAATTTAAAACCTTTACCATATTTTTAATGTATCATAAGTCCATATAAAAGTCTTATGCTTATAAACTATTATTTATAAAACTTGTATGTATATTTTAGACGTATTAAAATACATTTTATATCATTTTTAAAGTATTAAAAGTATTTGTAATAGTTAAATTTATAAAACTAAATTTATATAAACTCATGGTTTTGATATATTTTATAAGATTTTAGATGCTTAATTAATGATGAACAAGTTCGAACAAAATATGAATCACTTACAGATTTTTGAAGATTGTTGCACTAAGTTGAGATGCCAGATAGTGAAAGGGAGCAAAGGGGAATGGGATGGACGATTGAATTGTGTCAATTGCTTTGGAATAAAGTCGAGTGGGTTAGAGATTGATTACGAGTTATTTTGGATTAATTGGTGATTAGTTTGATGTTTTAAATCCAATTTAATGATATGGACGGACTCTAATCGACAAAAGGACAGTTTTGGTTAACTTGGTTTATTTCTATTGAGGGATTTGATCGATTTTGATTAATGGGTATTGATAAAGTCGACCACAATTACAAAACCAGAATTCAACAAGATGATTCGAGTCTTGAAATGCAATTAACATAGACCATCAGTTCGAGTTAAGCTTAGGATAATTTTACATTAGTTGGATTGAATTAAAAGTGGCTAAAAAACACTAGTTGGACCTCGCTGGAGACTCGCAAATTCCGGCCAAAGTGGTCGGAATCCTGGTGATCAGAAACATGGGTCTCATAGTGGGGAGATTTGTGTTTGGGTAATTACACTTTAAGTCCCTCGACTTTTGATTGATTATTAATTTGAATTTAACTTTAATATAAGTTTATAAATTGACATAGTTAGCCCAAAGTTAAATAAATACTTATTTTAACCAGCTAACTTAACCGAGTTAACTCGTAACTTTTATAAAATTGACGTTTATATATATTTACTTCGTTTTTTACAATGAATGGTTATTTTTAAACGTAATAAAAGTTACCTTTGATAATATTATTAAAAATCTCTTTTATAAAATACAAAATTATATAATTTTGGATATCTATGTATTATAAATAGTATTATTTAGTAAACTTAGATATTACACGCAATGAAACCGATCGGTTTATTAATGACTGGAAATAACATGGAATCCGACATATTCATTCATATTAATAATAATGAAACGTTACATCTTAAGAATTAATACAAATACACTAAAAGATAGATAGCTTCGCGTTCGAGTCGGGCATTTAGGCTTAGGTTTAGCATAGATGTCACATGTGGTTCAATCTCGGACTTACTTAAGCTATAGGGCATTCGACCGGTTCGCCACTGGCGGTGTGTTTAGGTTAGTATAAAGAGTCTAAGTTATAAATTTAAAAATTAGGGTATCTAAATAGTTAATTAAAATATAAGTAGTTTAGCACGCATTAGAGTGTTAGATCTGTACCGACACAAGATCATGGAGTAGAAACTGGCGAGTACATGGCCACGTGTCTCACATACACGGCCCATGTCTAGACCACTGAGTAGCTTATAAATAGTTGCCTTGGCTTATTTGTAAATAGAACACCTCTAGTCTCTAGAGACTCCAATCATGTTTTTCAATGTTTGTACTGTCTTTTAGCTTAGTTGGTAGTATATTAGATCATTCCATGTAGCTTGAACTATTTCAACAATTATTAAATCTTGTAATGATGTTTTCCAACGTTTTTTCGAGATTGATTCTTGTTGTTGTTATAACCATGAGTTGATGTTCTTTGCTTTACTTTGGTGAGATAACTTGTTTATGTTATTTTAATATAAGTAATGTTTTGATTTTATTTAGGTTGTGTGTATATGAGTCAAGTTTAGTTTTACGATTGTTAGTTTTAAGTTAGAGAAGCCATGTCCCATTGACTCTTTGTGTATGTAACGCTCCATCCAAGACGACCATGTCTATGTGGTACAACCCTTGGTAATCACCTTGGAAAAGAGGTTAGTAATGTGACATCTGCCTCAAACCCAAACCCGAACCCGAAGTTATCTATCTTTATTGTATTCATATTTATTTATCTCAAAAATGTAACGTATCTTTATTAATATAAATAAATATATCGGACCGTTATGTTATTTTTTCCGTCTCTAATAAACCGAACGAATTCTCTATGTGTAATATCTAACGTTTAGTAGTTAATTCTATTTATAATAAATAAGTCTCAAATATCTTTATATTTGAATTCATAAAAGAGATTTAAATAAAGATCATTAGAGATAAGTATTATTAAAGTCTCAAAGAACCATTTAACGTCAATCGCAATAATCATTCAAAAACGTCAACGTTACAATTTAACGTGGTTAATTTGGTTAGTTAAAATAAGTATTGATTAAATTTGGGTCAAAAGTGACAAGTTTGAAACTCATATTAAAGTTTTAATTAATGAATTGAAAGTAAATCAAAATCCGGGGACTAAACCTGTAATTAACCAATCCCCCCTTGGTCGCACTCTCCGCATTTTCGATGACCACAAATCCGGCCACCTTGGCCAGAAAACCTCCATCTCCGGCGAGGTCTTTAAACGTGTTTTTAACAATGTTTTAAAAACCGGACCGGACAGTGAATCGGACACTTTACTGGTCCGATGGTCGGACCGGTCGGACCGGGTTCACAAACGGGGTAACTTTATAAATAATTTATTTACCTTCAAATATATACAAATTTCTTTATGTATTAAATTATGACATATTGTAATAATATGAGGCTATAAATGTATATTTATAAAACATATCAATAACACAACAAATACTCATACTTAAGGGGTTATATTGAAAGTTAAATCTACCATAAATCTAAACTGTATGTTATGACTTAAATCAAAGAACATCAGCCGTCACTCTCCCACTCACCCATTTGAGTTTTGATCAACTTCTTTCTCATTCAATCTCTCAAGTTCTTGAAACACATAGAGAAAACCAGACCAAATCACGAGCTGTTGGCATTGTTCTCTGTCGCAATGGACCACCGAGGACCCTAATACTCGCGTCAGTAAACTCAGGCAACGGTGAGTGAGGATTTGATTCAGATTATTGAGTCAGATTTTTGGTTTGATTTTGTTCAGATCCGGTTTGACCGCCGGTTCCGGTCACCGGTTCAACCACCACACTAACGGAACCAGCCGGAAATCGCTCTTGAACCGGACCGCTTACATCACCGGTTCCCGGTCCGTCCGGTTCAACCGGCCGGTCCGGTCCGGGTTTCAAAACACTGGTTTTTAACATTTTTAACCAAATTAAATGTATATAAAACCGTCCTAACTTCGTTCTAAGCATGTTTCGAACCCTTAATCTTTATCTAAACACCATATGGCCTCTTAAATTCCTGTTTCAAAACAGAAAACAAAACCCACTATAACTAAATCGACCAAAACGCATAAATCCAGTAACATGAACCAACTAAAACGACGATTTCAATGTTTAGAATCCGTTGGTAGCATTCAATTGGATTGAACTCAACAAATTAAACACCTAATTAATCAAATTAACTCGTCATTCAACTCGAACCCATCCGCATAGTTTCTGATCAAAGTAATTCAATTCATTCGACATTCTCAATCTTCCTTGCTCGCTCTCACTCCCTCCAACTTCAATTTCACGAATCATCAACCTAAAATCTGTAAGTGATTTCACTTTTTTTCATTGTGTTCTTCATTCAATCATCTCCAAATCCTTAAGATAATCGAAAACTGTATAGGGGCTTTTGTTTGACGCATCACAAGAAGTAAATCTGCAAGAGGAATTTCATTTTAACGATCTCACATACTTGTTCTTCGTGTTCAGTCGATCTAGTTCGTGCGAAATCAAGTAAGTGATTCTATATAAAATGCTCCTTATGATGTGTAGATCAAAACCCTCTATCAATTTCTAATTCCATTGATCTAATCCGTAGTAATTTA
Organism: Tagetes patula; assembly: GCA_026259685.1. Classification (NCBI taxonomy): domain Eukaryota; kingdom Viridiplantae; phylum Streptophyta; class Magnoliopsida; order Asterales; family Asteraceae; genus Tagetes; species Tagetes patula. The sequence continues at coordinate 1,863,534 of JAOYNQ010000001.1, forward strand.
GGAATTCGTATTCTAGGGTTTATATGCAATTTGGGGTTTTGTTGGAAATGTGTTAAAACCAATATTTATTGTATTCAAATCAAAACAAAGCTGCTGGTCTACTAGTTTATTGTTGTGTGATGAATCACAGGACCCAGGTTCGAAACTAGGGTCCTATATACATTTTTATTATTTTGTTTAATTGTATTACTAATCATTTTTATCAAATATCTTAAATCTAAATACTAATACAAAACCATATATATTACAAATGTTAAAAATGTATAAAAATATCAAAGCCATGATTTTTATAAACTTATTTTTATAAATTTATTTATTACAAATATTTTTAATACTATAAAAATACTACAAAAATGTATTTTAAATATTTATAAAACCTATACAAAGTTATATAAAAAATAGGTTTTACAAATAAGACTTTTGTATGGAAATTTATATACTTTAAAAATTGTGCAACTGTTTAAAAGTATTTCTAATAAATGTAACATATTTTTTTTTATATTATATACTTGTTGTAAAAAAATATACTATTAGAATATCTATTGTTTAACAAAATAATTATTATTACTATGCTATCGTTTCCAAAAACGAGTTTATATATATTGTAGTCGTTTAACGAGAAATCCCCAAATCTTAATTTGAAACCCTAGATTTCCAATGTCCTTAGATTCCTATTGTTTATATTCTAGTTTTCTATACAATATGTTTTACTAAGTTAGGATTGTCATTTAATTAGGTGATTCTAATATTTGGACGATCCTCAGTTCTATTTAGACTATTTACTATTTATTTCGACCCAAGTTTCAAGGTGAGTAAACTCACTCCCGTTTTTACTTTTACTAAGTTTTGGGGTTGAAATATGTGTACTATTACCAATCCATGTTTTCTATTTTATTTATATTTTTCAAAAGAGATCATAAAATGTGTTAGTCTTGACTCACGACAAGATTCAAACTTATGTGGTAGTTTATAGTAGTGTTATTACTTGGTATTCCCACCGGTACAATGTTAGCGCTAATGGTTTGACAAACCCACCTACTTATACAACAACGATAGGTGATTAAACCCCGGCCATTCAATTACAATTACAATGTTACAAGTTGCTATTCAATGTTACAAGTTGTTATACGATGATACAAGTTGTTATACTATGTTGCTATGCCATATCCCTAAGTTGCTAAATAACTATTGATAACTAAGATATCGAGACGGTTAGGTGACGGTTGCTTGAAAAGTTATCTTTAATTAATACATGAGTTGGTTCCTCATGATAAATGGCTACAAGTTATATTACAATGATGGTTTTCAATGTGTGTGCAAGGGGTCATGGTTGAGAATAATATGAAATAGTTATACATGTAAGATTGCGCAGTATATTTATGATGATCTCGGATTTCTAAATTATTATTTATCAGTTGTGGTTTCTCACTAGCTTTCATTAGCTAACTTTATTTTCACATATTTCAAGTGGTGCTTGATATTGTTTTGCTGCTTTTGTCAGGATATATGATTGCCTTAGACCTAGTTATATTAATAAAGACAATTGCATTTACTGTTTTGGTTTTATACTTTTTGGCGTTTCTATTTAAGACTCATGTTTCAAACTTATTATATCATTATTAGACTTAATAAATAAATACCATGTGCTTTGTTTACTATCGATATCTAATTTCTATGACAACCCGGTGTTTCTGCCACCAGGTGAGGTGTCACAAGTAACTAAGTTTAAGGCTCTAACTTGGAGCTCTGAGTTGGTGTTTCGAATTTAAGTGACACATTTCCAGAGTAATTAAGTTTAAGTCTCTCGAGTTTCTTAATCTTAGTTGCATAGTGACAGTGCACTAAGGGGTGGTTTTGAGAAATGCTTCATTGTTATTACTTTAGTTTATCCTTTATTCTGGTTCCTTGGGTAGCTCTGTCGATCTGCCACTAGATATCCTTATACCAACTGAGTGTTGAGTTGTCCCTAAAAAGAATCGCAACAACTTCACTTATGCACAAACACGTCATGTTATTACGAAAAGAGTGGTCCAATATATTATTAATATGTTAGGTATTAGATAACCTTAATCAAGGAATCGATTCAAAGTAGGTGGCTACTTGTGAATTGTTATAACTATTATTTACTTTGTTTTAAGCATAACTACTTGTTAACGTATCCATTATCTAGAATTTTACTGTTCCGCACAATACCCCATTTTTAAATATCAAACTAGACGGTGATTGAGATAAACTATCAGGAGCCCGAGTTTATTGTTTCCTTAAATCCTGAGCGAGATTTTTACACGCATCTAAGCAAGCTTTGTGAGCGCCTACGTATCATCCTTGCAATTAAGACATCTGATCCTTCTACTAATACAATGGGTGATGCTAATCATCGTCATAAAGTTCATCAACTAGTCTTTGATGGTATTATAGGGACTCGATATGCGATTACCCACCCTACTATACTATGGCAATGCCAACAAGTGGCAGATTCAATCGTAAGTGATGCACCTGAACATATGTCCCCATTTATTCGTGTTTGTTTGTGGTAGGCGATAGATTTTTGTTTGGAGTTCGATCTAGATGCAGATTGTAGGCTATGGATCCAATATGGAACGCTAGTATTTGTTATGTTTATATTGTAAAAGGGGTATATTGGTAAATCGGTAGTCAAAAAGCAAAAATAATATTCAAAAAGTCAGGTTTTATATGGCTTATGGAACATCACTATTTTAATAACTGGATCGGACGAGCTGGTCGTACCGATTGAATCAGGAACCGGGCATGGATTCGATCCGGTTTAGGGGGTTGAACCTCTTTGGAAGTGACCCGACCAGTCGGATCGGAAAGAAGTGGTCAAGCCGGAAAACTATGTGGTTGAACCGGTGGAAAAAGAGGTTGGACCGGAAATTTAGAAAATTTTTTCTATATTTTACATTTTTATATATAAAATATTTCTGAAATCATCCGGTTCAACCGGTCAGACCAGTAAGGAGACCGGTTCGATGTCTGGTCTAGTTTTGAAACATTATGAAAAATAGCTTTTTAACTATTTCAAAAAGCCAAAATGAAAAGTGTTTTTAGAGAGTGTTTCAGATTGCTTATTTAACTTAAAAAATGTTTTTTGTCAAAAATATTTATTGATTAATGACTTTTTCAAAAGAAGTTTTTTTAAAAATGTTTGGATTAGCTTATGTAGTGAAAAAGTCAATAAGTTAAGTTTAAAAAGTGTTTAGCTTAGCTTATTCATATATATAAAATGTGTATTATAAGGGTAGAATAGTAAATCTGTATTCAAAAAGTCATAAGCTATTAAAAATCCAGGATTTTATGGCTTTTGTATAATTTTTCTTTATAGAGTATTGGACCTTAGAATTTGGTGGCCTGTTAGAATTTGGTGGCTTGAGACATTTTCCTGTTTTCCTTACACTATGAGACACCATGGCCGCGTCAAAGGGTCCCTTTAAACAAACACACATCTCTATCATCGACAAAGTGAGTCTTGTTCTTTGTATCAATAATACCTTGCAAAAATGAGAAAATACAAATTTCAGAGTTGCCGTAAAAGGTCAGACAGTAAATCATGGTGATGTGTTGCAAAACACATCCTTTTATCTTAACGTGTTTATATGTTTCAGTTCTTTATTTGCTTTGTTCTATTAGTTTTATTTTATATTTACGTGTTCATGTGTTTAATAGGTGTTTGTGTGCAAATGGCATGTTAGCCAAAAAAATATTGGAGAAACAAGCATAAGAGAAAACATCACGAGACAAAACGAGGCGGTATTTTTAGAAAAGTTGTTCTTCGCACCACATAAAGAAATGGGTTTAAATGTTCGCAACACGAGAAGATCCAAAAAACCAAAAATTGGAAATCGACTATTTTGTTTTACGCAACACGTGAAATGTGAAAGTTTAGTGTTTGCGGCGTGCAAAAAAGTGGTTTTACTAGAAAAACCTATTTTGGAGTATTTAAACAACTTAAAGCATCTCATATGAAAATTATCACATTCCAACCACAATAACGATCAACTTGGATGATTTTTGAAGAGGGGAAAACTTGGAGATCAATTGGAGTTAAGGATAGAAGCTAGGAATGTGGACAATTATGCCATTTTCTCTCAATGCGTAACTCATGATGAACTAGCAAAAAGGGTGTAGGTGACGAAAAATGTAAAGCAAAGGGGTGCAGCGAGGGTTTTTCAGCATCACGGGTACAAGTTCTAACATAGTGCAAACCATACGGGTACAAATTGCAGTTTACTCTTGAAAATATGGTGTTTTCTAATTTAATTGTTTTATTACATAATCTAAAAATTAAAATAAACTTTTTCCTCTTTGTGGATATGCAAACATTCCAAACACAGTCATACCTTTCAGTATTTGCCGTGTAGAGCCAACCAATCATCGGTGGTTAGGTTTACATCGGGTTTGTAAATTTTCAAACTAAAGAGTTAACCTTTGTTTTGAAAGTTTTCACATTTTTAAACAATAACAATTGAGAGTAGTGTGACATACGCGGGTGTAAACGGATTGAAGCGTATCTCGAATCATTTTTGCCTGCGAGGGTTGTCGAACAACGAACCTTCTTTAATCACAAACTTCGTCATTCTATCCGAAACCACATTCACGTCATAAGTAAATATTCCACCACCACCAATTGTTTGCTCGGACTCTAGATCAGCTCTCTTTAATCATAAATTGGGTCAGAGTAAAACAAGCTACAATTCGAAACCGATTTGGAATGAACTAATTCAGACTGAAATCGGTTAGAAAGCTGCATAGCTTTTCGAGTAAGGATAAGTTCCACCTAATACCAAGTATGGTCTCAAATTGGGTAATTAGATGCAATTGGCCTTCTGGTCCAATAACATAAGAGTGATAGATAAAAACTTCAGATCCTACATGCTTAAGTTCATGTCTTACTCAAGAAGGTTTTTCCAAGTTGTGGATTTCCTCCTTAATGGTATTTCCGAGTAAGTCAGATCTGGAGTGTCAAAATCAGTATGGAAGGTTGGCATCTTGTCTCACGAAAACTCATTTGGATATTGAGAGGAGTTTCAAACCTCGTTAATTAAAAAAAGATTCGATCCATTTAAAAGGCCCATTCGCACTCGGATCTCTACATCACAATCACACCAGCCAGGGTTTAGCTTCCGCTGTCACCGTCGTATACGCACAAACAACAAAGGTCACGTTTCCCTCTTATTTGCTTGCTTACTGTTTTCATTCATTTCCAACAACTTCACTCACTCTTCCAATACAATTTGAATGTTATGCTATCAATTCATGGTCCAATTCCATTGATTAATATCAATGTTATTAAATTCGAATTGATATTGTTACTAATAAAGCATCGCTTCCACTTTAAGCAATATGACCTCAGTTTCTTAATTAATGTTGTTAATAATAATGATTAAATATCTGGTTTGTACACAATTTCTTGTTCCATTAGTTAACATTGATATATTATCAGTTTGAGTATTAGGTTAAAGGGTAAAAATGATCCTGAGCTTCTTGACTGATTTTCAGTATGAATAAATGTAAATATATGGAATTATTACAATTTAGTTATTGTTTTTCTTTGCATCTTGGCTTCATTCAGATCAATATGCAAAGCTTAAGAGATTCTATGTTGAGACATTTGAGGGTTACGGTTTCTATAAGACAACTTGTGTTATTGCAAGACGTGTGTTCGACAACAAGCCTTCACCGGCTACTTTGCACATCAACTGGGTCCAATCCTGACCAGGTTATGGCTCGAGTGATTGGGCTGGTCAAGAAATTTGACAAAATTGATGCCACTAAGGTACTTATGATATTTAAATCTTACATATCAATTTTGTATGATTTGATTTTGTTTCAAGATTGCTGTTTTGTTACTCCGTCCTTTTGAAGAAATTTAGCTGGTGAAACATTTTGGGAAAAATGCGACGCTTACACACATTCATAAGGTTTAATAGATAAAATTTGAAACAAAATCCATACCAATTTAAAGTGGCTGTTAGAATGAAAGCAAGTATTTTTGGAACCAAAGTTACAGGATTTTTTCTCATAAAAAAGAAGTTTGGTTTGATTTTAACCTTCAAAGGAGTGGCATAGTGGTAAGCGTCTAATTCCCCTCTAGCTTACACAATCTAGCTAGTCCCGCTTGTTAGCAGGATACTGGTTGGCCCCGAGAGTTTTCCGTTCTAAATTTACCAAGAATTTTTTTTTTGTTTCATACATAAAAAACCTTAATGTTATAAATTTTTTATGTATGGTGATTTGCAACATGATTAAACTTACCAGCACGTCAACTACCACATCATAATCATGACCTAGTAACCTTACGTCCGAAAATTTTGGGGGTTTTATCAAACAAATATCAAAGTTGATTACTTTTTACGATTGAAAAAAAGATTATTACCCAAAACCGAAATTAGAACAAAGTTGGTTACCTCTATAAGCTATATGTTAATCTTGTATGTAACCTTGAACAGGTTACTGAATCAGCCGATTTTCAGAAAGATTTGAGCCTTGACAGCCTGGACAGGGTGGAGCTTGTGATGGCGTTTGAGCAAGAATTCTCCATCGAAATTTCAGATGAGGAAGCAGATAAACTGAAATGCTGTGCTGATGTGGCCAACTACATCCAGTCAGCCCCTAAATCTAAGGATACCTGATGAATTGTTTCATCTCATTACAATTTAAAATCTTGAAATCTTGTTAGATGTTGTTTCTATGTACAAAGATCGTATTTTTTGTCGAATACATATAAATTGTTTCATACTTTCATTATAACCAACATTATAATATGTACACCCTCTCCATTTGACAGGACTTGCCTGCAGACACAAAAAAAAAAGAAGAAAAAAGAAAATACAAGAATATGAAACATGATCAAGCTCCAGAGCTCATTGTTACTGACTGAAAGCGCCTCCTTGAATGAGCAGTGGCCGTTACATTGCTGCTGCTGCTGCTGATGATGAGTATTTATCATGTTTCTTGTTCATTCATGCATGGATGTGCATATTCAGGTGTCAGGTGAAACTCCTGGGAAGTGTATGTGCGAACACCGTTCTCCATTGATGAAAGTGCTATCTTTCTGTGTTCACCCGTAAAAGCTTGGTGACATGGTGAGCTTTTTGGTAGCTCGATGATTCTCGCTATGCATTTCTTTTCCATATCAGGAATTGCATGGAGATGAGAAGGAAGATCAATGAGGAAGTCACCATATTCATCGGTTAAGCCTGTTACCCAATCTGACTTGCTCATCTTCATGTTAGTATCACATGAAACCGCCATCGACGCTCCTAAAAAACAATATAAGTTGTCACTTTCAACATATAAATACACCCGGTCAGGTCATAAGTAAATGGATCAAAACTGCCAACTTTAACAGTTGCAAACACAAATACAAATACATACCAGGGATGGGATGGGATTGAAGAAGAGCACCATTATCTGAACAAACATCACAGAGAATCGAGCCGCTGACAACAACCGTCGAGAGCTTCTCATCACCATATCCCGCCACCCTTCTCAACTCATCACCGGTAGAAAATTCCACCAACGGGTTTTCAACAATATGTCTAGCAAGCGTTTTATGAGCCCTGAGAAAACCGAAGAAGATGAAGAACATGATTTTCATGATCATAGTGTATTGTTGAAAACTAATGGTCATCTTTTGCTTTTGTGAATACATTAGAAAAAACTTAGGATCAAAGCAATGGGTTAGACAATGAAAAGCTACCAGACTGCCTTGAAGGCTTATATATACATATATACACATACATGTTTATGTATATGTAGGAATTATAAATAAATATTTATTGTCAACATTCTTGTGGTTGTATACCTACTATAACCTTTGACCAGTGCCTTGCACCCAATTTAGATAGGTAAATGTATCTCATGACAAATACAATCTAGCTGCCCATGAGAGAGAAACAAAGAAAGAAAGAAAGAAATAAAGAGAGTTGGGTTGTCAAGTTTTTTAGGAGAATCAAAAAGGTTGTGATCATTTGTTGTTCCTTTCTTTTTACTCATAAGTAAATAAATATTAAAAGAATGTACTTGTATTATATTATATTAAATGGTTTCATAAATGAAGAATATTATATCAGAATTTCAAAATGTTTTTATTTAATTATTTTTGATGGTTTAGGGCGTGTCATTCGATTTAACTTTTAAGCTTCACACTTGTCGTTCTATCCAAACATGTCTTAATGTTAACCAAACCGAGCTTTTATATTTTATTTACATTATTTTCCATAATTCCATGAACACGTCTTAAATGTTCTTTTAAACATACAAACTGTTGTTTAAACTGTTAAAACAAAACACCATGGTGAACTAGTAAAATTTTCCAATATAACAGTTAAACCATAAGCAACCTATTTTGCTTAAAATTAAAAAATGTAGGAACATGTTGACTGACCATAGGTATGTGAGAAGGGTATTTTGGTCTTTTGGTGTAATTAACTTTTATTTTAGGTATAGAAATTTTGTAAGCAAAAAGAGGATACATGAGCACAATGAGTTGGAGAGGAGGATAACCAGAAAAGGAGGCGCAGTTAGGTAGCCAACCAACCTTAGTCATATTGCAGTTTCTCATAGTCAAGCCTACTCCAACCGTATTTATGTTGCTCAATATTCAGTTTTTATCCACTTGTCAATATATGTTCTAAGCTTTAGTTTAGTTGACTTTCACAAAACTTTTAGGTCAAACCTACCAGTGTTTAACGAATGGCCTTCTAGCATAATGATATCATGATGTATACTTTTTTTAGTTTTTTTAACAACAATTTACTATTAGATCGCTAAGGAGTCACTGACTTGTCCGCTCACCTTCATTCTTTAAGTACGGAATTTTAGGGCTCTAGTTTGACATGTTTACAAAGGGAAGTGTGTATATTAGTCCGTCCTCGTCAATTCCAAAGCAGTATGAAAACCCCTTTACTCCTTTAGTCTAACTTGTTGAAACACTATTTTATTGCATGTTAGACTTAAACACAAAACATTTTCATTTTAATGAACTTTTAAATACCTCACCTTAATCGTTTAGATTGGGATGTTCATTTCCATATTTTTAGTTTTCTAGTTCCAAAGTGAACATTAGATTTTTTTTTTATTTAAAACGGTTGTTGGCACTACGGAAAGACCGTTGTACTCAGGTGATGTGCAATGAACGAGTTCAAAACCTTGGCCTGCCCACTTCCTTTTGGAGCCAAGTTGGTCGGAGTTAAAAACTCGTTAATCAACCGTTCCAGCAAAAAAAAACAATGTATAAACCTTTAACCATACCATGTAAAACATTTATCTAAGATCTGAACTCAGGTCCCTAAGTTGAAGTCTTTATTAGATGATCACTTTTAAATCATTAGTCATGCGTAAATTATTTGAATGACATAAAATAACTTATATACATACGCCCGTTCATGTAACATCTCAAAAGTCAAATCGAGTATTTAATATAAGATTCAATTGCATATTTACCCCTATAAACACCCCATAAATACATATTGTTGTAAAAAGAAAGAGAAATTATGGACTTAAAGAGTTCATGGGCCTAAAATTAGAGGTTTAAATGTCCATAATCATCCCTTAAGCAGCCTTAACTGGCTCCCACCTTCACCATTTTTATTTCATCTAAGAAAGAGAAAGTAGAAAAACTTGAAGATTTGTAGACTTGTGGATTAAGGAATTAAGATTTAATTGTTTGTGCCTTAAATCATCAAGAAGAGAACAAGAAATCTATGTAAGATCTTCCAAACACCTCTTTATATCTGAATTGAATAAATGGTTTTGAGTTTTTGAAAAGTTGCAAACAATCACAAAAAGTCACATTTTGATGCTAGAAATATACAAAAAGCATACATCTATCATCTTGGGTGATAACCTAAGGATTTGGACATAAAAAGTATAGATTTTGTTTAAAAATAATGATTTTGAGTGAAAAATGAGATGATTAGTCGTTAAACCTTGTCCAACGAACTTAATGTTCTAATAGTGAATTTAAACCTTCAATGAGCGAATTTAATTAAATTCGGACCAGTGAAATTATAAGTTCACTGACATCAAATTTTGGGGGTGTGTATGTGTGACTAATGAGACCGAGCAAACATAATTAGCGAATTTATCTGAACTACAGTTCAAAGTTACTAAGCGAATCTGTGAGCGAAAATGCTGCTAAATTCCAGCGGCTATAATAAATTCGCCCCTAGCGAATTTAATGGGAAAATATAATAGAAAATGACCAAATTACATGTTAATCATTATGTGGGTCGTGTGGTTAAACCATGTGAGTTCTAGATCCTCTAATTATACTGTTTTAACTGTTGTGGGGCGATATGCATACCGAATGACAAGATTTCAATGCGACCCCAGCCAAGGGTTGTCGGCCTTGGACCGACTACTTTTATGGACCTGAGACGTGATTTTCTAAACTGTTTTATGACATTGATGCAAATGTTTAGATTACTATGTGTAACTTATGAGTTAGATGCATGATATGTGTTGCATTATACTATGTATAACAAAAGATGACAGAGAAACTAAAATAATAGTAAAATGGGACCATCAAGAGGACCCAAGTTGAGGGTCCATCAAAAGGGCTCATCCGAAAGAAAAGTCTTGCAAGAACCATACAAATATTTCACTTTACAACGTAAAATAAGGCCAATCGGAGAAACCATTGATAATAGTGAGTTAAAGAGAAACAAATAGACCTTATACTGGTTGGAGCCATCTAGAGGAACCAGTGAAACAAGTGGGCAATTTTCAATGGCCTAGCTAGCCACGAATAAGTTCACTTGACATGAGATGAGAAAATATAAGCCTGACCCTTTGGCAAACTAAAAATTAACGGATAAAGAAAGATAAAGAAGAATAAAGCAAAAAATCATAAAGATGATATACATAATGTGAACTATGTGATTCTCGACTATCTTACTATATATACAAAATGATGTTTTATAAGATTCAAGATAAAGATATAAAACTGAAACTCACTCAACAAAGCTGACTTTTGTATGCATGTTAGTTTGGCATTTGAGCTGATGAATAAACAGGATGATATGGATTGTAAGCTACTTGACAACTGAAGACTTACATCCATTTAAAGAAGACTTTTAAGACTATTATATTAATTTTAAAGACAATGTTAAACATTTAATGATATGTAATGACGTATTAATGTTTTAAGACTTCTGATGTGGTTATGTATTCTGATGTGGTTATGTAAATTAAATGTAGGTGTTTATGAAATGTTTTATATTGTGTATGATCAATTGTGAGATTCCTGGAAAGAAGGCCTCATAGTTCATAAGTAAATTGTCAAACTAGCCTAGCACGTAGACTTATTTTAGCTTAGATAGTCATTCAATTTCAACAGTTGACACACACCTCTATAATGAGATGAAAATGATCTTTCGATGCATTCAGTTTCAACTGTTGACGCACACCTCTATAATGAGATGAAAATGATCTTTCGATGCTATTTCAAACAAACGGGCTGACATGTCTCGAAAAGAATATTTGTTAGGTATCAAGTCGTGTTGATAACAAAGACAATGCACAATATGGGACGTAAACTATGACTTAAGAGCCTTGGTATTGAAGTAAATGTTGCTTTGTTTACTGAGGAAACTTGTGATTGTAGGCACAGGAGAGAAACCAGTATACTTTCCCTCTCTCTTCGCGGTGCATATCTTCACCATATACCTAAGAAGATCATGCTTTTGAACAAATGATTGGGCGGCATAATCCTCGAATGCCATCCACTGCACGTAAAATAACCAAACAGTTTAACAATATTAAAGACGCTTTCATTCATCATGACTTATTTGCGCTTGTTTCCATAGAAGCTAACCTGGGCTGCCTCTATTTCTCTTTCTTGCTTTTGGATGTCGAAGGATAATGGTTGCAACATACACATGAAGAATAAATCCGATTTGTCAAAGAATGATTTGTGGCTTTGTCTGTAAAAGAAGCAACGAATGAGCACATCATGATATGATCATTGTTCAAAATTTTCTTTTGAAAAATGTTTTCCATAATAGATCTCGGGGTGTCAATCATGTCAGGTTGGCAGGTAACATTATTGGCTTCATGTCAAAGATTATGTAAACCAAACACGACCAGCAAACCCACTTATCTACATGGGTCAACGGATTCTAAACAGGCCGTACTCAAGTTGCAAATGTGTTAACGGGTTGGAGGGTTGTAATAAATAGGTTACATAGATGAATTAATAACTAAACGGGTTAACAGGTCAACCCAAACATCATTTATTAAACGGGTTAAATATGACATCCCAAAACCTGATTATTAGTTGTAAAAATTACCACACCAAGGTAAATCTAATGATTTCCAAATAGATTTCAGTCATTTCCTTACCTGAATGCTAATACTTCCATGAATTTGGCGTCGATCTGAACCATCAAAAACAGCCATTTATTAATCGCAAGTTCAACATCATGAATTTTGACTTTTGAGGCGAGATCTCGCATTTTTTAGATTAAAAGTTGATAAGACTGAGACAAATTCAGCTCTTTAACAGTTAATTTTTAACATGGAGTTTATTTAACTTGATCCTAAAAGGTGAAACTGATCACCTTATTCAGGGGTAAAGAATGATAATAATATTCATACATTAATTAAAGGTGGGATCATTATCTAAAAAACGATTTAGATTTTGGGCAGCCTTCAACTTGATCATTTGAGATGAACATAACTCAAATTGATCATTCATAAGTAAACAGATCAAAATTGGCACCTATACAACCAATCAACAAAAAGAGATGAAGTGATTAAAGCTTACCCCGGTCTCTTCTTTTACCTCTCTAACCGCTGCATCACAAATATCTTCACCCTATAAAAACGTACGTTTTAAAATATAATCAAAATATTTTTGGGTATAAGATTGGTAATTAACCACAATAGACATACCTCATCAACTACTCCAGTAGGAAACTTCCATATGCCAGTTCCCTTACATGTAAAAATTTGGATCATGTTTTCAAGCCAATGGAGTGTGTCTTTATAGTTGACCCAAAAGTGTTTGAATAAGTATTTTCTGATTTGAAATAGTAAGAAGTCAGTTTTAGGAAAGCTGAAAAAGTAAAAGTGGTTTCAGGTCTTGGATATAGGATTTGATACCTATTTGGTGCAAACTATTAAAATACACAACTTTTACTTTGAAGAGAGAACTTTGAGTAAGTATTTTAATGTTTAAATAAACTATATTTGCCTTTCTATGGTAAAACCATATCGAAAGTAATGACCACTAATTGGACTTGATAACCTAACATGTTCATCACCAACTTCATAAGTATATATGATGTCACAATTTCATAAAAGTATATATGATCTCGATAAAGTCCTGTAATTCAACCAATATATAATAAAATCTATTATATTATTGCAAAATCATCTAACCTCCAGCCATAATATAGTTAGTAGAAGAAAATCAGTTTAAAATCCCATTTTAAGCATAAGAAAATATAACAAAAGCACTAAAATATGTTGATAGTAAAGATTAGAAGATCCTTAAAACAAAAAGGAAAAACTAAAACTATATTTTAGCAAAAACCTAAGCTTCACCGTTTGAATGGTATCAAAAACTCAAAATTGATTTGTAAACACAATCTTGCTCAAAACTTAAAATATAAAGGTTAAACTTGCTTGTTAGAGTTTGATTTTCTAGACCATATCAATCCAACAAAGTTAGAACATAGGAAAAAACAGATCTGAAGTAAAAAATTTACAAAACAAATCAAGAAAAATACCTTATAATCTTCTGTAGTTGAAGGTATGTATGAAAGATCTGGAAAAACATCAACATAACTACAT
>JAOYNQ010000001.1:1877454-1888274 GCA_026259685.1 Tagetes patula
TCAGTCCACTGAGGCGTATGTCCCAACTGACCCTATGAGGCGACGCCTCATACTCGATTTCTCTCCGCCTCGCCTCGTGGCGCGCCTTGAGGCGTACGCCTCTTCCGTTTTTTTAAACCATGACACCACCTAAAGTGATAAACAGTAAACCAAAACCGAAAAAAGAAAACCTAAATATTTATATTAAACTAATAAAGTAAAAACTAAAAAAATAACTAAATCTTTCTAGAATCCGGACTCTACATTTAGAAAATAAAGGCTTACTATTGTAGAATCAAATGAGAAAAAAGTCTTTAGTTTTGCTAATGTGAAGGGGCCTATTCTACTAAAAGAAAAAAACAGTAAAAAAAGATAAAGATAGTAAATAAAATATTATCATGTAGGATTGTAAGTTAAAAGTTGAAACCCAGTCAAATTAAATGCCCCATCAAGTTCATTTCTTCTTCCCCACATTCACCGATGCATCCCCATTTAGTTTCTGTTTATTGCCACATCCTCCGACGACCGGGAAATTCTTGATTAACCTTTCTTAACTCTTCTCTTTTCTATCTGAGTTCTCAACTTATTAAAATGGAGGGTCAAAACTTAAAGAAACTCAAGATGTCGAATACTCATGTTAAAAGAGTTTGGCTAGGGGTCACTGAACCCTCCCCTGATTCCGACAATGAACATGTTGGCAGATTTTGTTGCTTTTATTGCCATGCTTTTTGAGTCTCTAGCTTTAGTTAGAATTCTATGATTGTTGAAAAAAGCAAAATAGGATTCAGATTCATTCTTTTTGAAATATAGTCCATTGCTTATATAAGATCATTCACATATTGCCAATGATAGTATCATAGTCACTTGGGAAACATTTGAATGTTTACTGGTACCATAACATCTTTACATTATATACTAGTTAAAAACCCGTATGTTACACAGATGGAGATACGAAAAATACATAATTCCAACTTTCCAAGTTTTGTTACAAAAAGTAAGATTTGAAAAAAAGTTACATGTGTAATATAGGAAAAATAAATAGTTATCCCCTATCAACGTATTTAAAAACTATAAATTATCATTAAAATCCCTTTATCTTCATGGTTTCAACTTGAAAGAATACTTAAAGTCAAGAAAGGTTCATCATTGTAGTAGTGTTTAATGAACCTTTTATGCAAAGGTTTTTAAGGCATTTGACTAAAAGTTGTCTTTGGGAGCAGGGAGGTAACAATGAGTCAAAGCTTCATAATTTTTTCATAACTAAAAGTTGTTGAAGGCATTAGACTGAATTTGCCTATAATTCAACTCAAAATCAAGCATGTCAATCAACAACAATTTGTTTTTTGAGGTCAGATAATACACTTTTAACCTCTTTGCTTATTTGCCTAATTACAAATAATGCATGAAAAGAAATAGTTGTTCTTTTAAGAATCAAAAACCAAAAGCAAAAGTTCAATTAAGCAATGAAATAAAAACAATGAGCAAAACATGCATAGAATTCTATCACATCTAATAACCAAACAACTTTGGTATAGCACAAAAAATTGTCAAGCATCATGCCAAGATGATCATTTAAATCACTTTACAACCATCCGCTTTTGATTCTCGAGTTGCCCTTTATAAACAATGTGCTCAACAGCAAACCAGATGTTGCTTTTTTAAGTTGCTCCAATGTGTATTCTTTGAAATTGAATGCAGTTGATTCACACCCTCATCATTGTTCCCTGCAAAAAATAATAAAAGCACACAATATGTAAATAATGGTTCTAAAGAAGTAAATATGACTTTTGTCATTTCAGTCTCATTGGTGAGATCTATTACATCCTAGATACAAACACCATATCAACTGGTTAACATATATCATTTTGGAGCGATCTTTAATTTATTGAACTCCTCTTAACTAGTTAGAATCTCCAAATTCATTGTGATATTACTGAACACGAGTGTTATTAGATTTAGCTTATGGTTGTGCACTGAATAAAGGTGTTGGTTTATACAACATGCATCCTCATTTGATCAACTTCATGATGTCTATTCAAGAGGCAAACCAATTTATAAAACCCAATAAGCATATAAGCTGTTCAAAATAAGCAGATTCCAAGCTTTCCATAAGAAATATCACCCCATATTGACTAAAGTTGGTTCCTTATTAACACAATCTGAACGAAAATAAAATAAGGACACATATCCCATAAAAAGCTCAGAAGGGAAACTTCTATTCCATCTAAATATTCGAGAAGATTAACTATGCATATATGTTCATCTTCCATGTGTTGTTTTGTTCCTTTTTCTGCACAGCTTCCCATTTGAATCATGGGCAAATATTCATATTTTCCCATTTGTAACAGATTTAATAGCAATTACGTCTTTATGTTATTAATTAGTCTAAAACATGACATGTGCAGGGGTCAAATCAAACAACACACCAAGTTACTAACTACTAAACATATAGTATTTCGATACACACCTCTAATGTTTGAAATTCATGAAAGTCAACTCCATTTTTTCCTCAACAATCTATATCCTGTGTGTGTGAACTGAAGTTCATTCCTTTAAATCTCAGCCGAACCACTCTGATTCCTAAAGGTTTTTCACTTCGTTAAATTCCTTCCAATTTTTCCTATCAGAAAGAATGATACATAATAATGGTACAAAACGATGGAATATTAGTATTCGGGTACATTAGAATTACCTTGGGTTAAATGATTGCGATGAAGAAGAAAACGCCAACAGCTATAATAACAAAATAGGGTTTCTGTGATTTGGAGGAAAAGGGAATGGTATGTGTTTTAAATCCGGGTTAAAAGAATATGTAAGTGGATCCTAATAGGTTAATTCCAAACTGGGTTACATCCATAGTACGCATCCATTTAGGGTTCGCGTGTACTTTTGTTTGTGTAATTTCATTGAGCGGGAAAATGGTTCTGAAACTGATCTCAATGACAGCCATGTGGCTGTCAAAACCTTATTATATTAAGTTGTATAGATATTTTAAAATGGACAAAAATTGATATGATATGATTTATTATGGATATAATAAGCATAATTCATATGCTTTCGTTTACTGCAGCAAGCTGCAGCATCTTTATCTGAGTTGGAGCAATCACCATCAAAGGAAGTGTTAAAATCTATGCAACCTTTTGTAAATGCGATTGTAAAGCCAGTATTGCTAAAACATCACGACAAAGAAGTTAAGCTTCTTGTTGCAGCTTGTACATGTGAAATAACTAGAGTGACTGCTCCTGAAGCACCATACGATGATGATGTGTTAAAGGTATATTTTTTCTCCTTGAAATTACTTTTAGTTGCAGAAATCATCATCTAATGACTGTTTTTGCATGCTTCAGGATATCTTTCATTTAATTGTAAGCACTTTCAGTGGGCTTAGAGATACCAAAGGCCCATCATACGGTAGAAGAGTTACTATCTTGGAAACACTAGCTAAATATAGATTATGCATTGTGATGTTGGATCTCGAATGCGATGATTTAATCAATGAAATGTTCACAACATTTTTTGCTGTTGCCAGGTTCATATCTGTTAGTTGATGTCCAATTGTGATTATCAAATAGGAAATTCAAACAAGTAGCTTTAAGTTGGTGTCTTTTTTTTGTTATTAAACATATCCAGTGAAGGGCATTCTGAGGCTGTTATCACATCAATGAAGACAATCATGGTTGTTCTCTTGGAAGAGAGCGAAGACATTAACCAAGACCTTCTGCTCATTATGCTGTCTGTTTTAGGCCGAGATAAGAAAGTAAGCTATTTTATTTAACATATATAGATATACAGATATAAATAGTAGTTTACATGTGTATTATTTCTATCAAAATCAAAATTAAATTTGTAACATTGATTATTTTAGGCAATAACTATGGCGGCAAGGAAGCTTGCTATGAATGTTATAGGGCAGTGTGCTGGAAAACTTGAACCTGGGATAAAGCATTTAATTGTAAAATCAATGTCAGGAGAAGAGACTAGCTCTTCTATTTCGCAGATTGATTACCATGAAATCATCTATGATATCTACCGTTGTGCTCCTCAGGCCTTAGCGGGAATCATTCCCTATCTAAGCGGAGAGCTCCTGGTAATCACATTTTTTCCCTTCTCGATTTGCTCATACCTAAAAAAAGGAGAAGAGGGGAAGAGGGGGGGGGGGTGGTGGTTTGAGGTTAATGGGTTTGATGGTGTTTGACTTTAGGAGTCAATTCCCATTCTCATTCCACCTGCTTTCAAACCCATAGCTGCACTGATTCAGGAGTCCTAACTACAAACTAAACACTACCTAAGAATTGCCACATAGTTTAATATTAATGTTGTTCTATTTTATAACAATTTATTTCAAGTTTTAGCAAGTAAAATGATGACATTTACAGACAGATAAGTTAGACATCCGGTTAAAAGCGGTCAAACTAGTGGGAGATCTTTTCTCAATCCCAGGATGTAGCATTCCAGATACATTTCATCCAATCCTTTTGGAGTTTTTAAGGCGGCTTACAGACAGAGTTGTCGAGGTTCGAATGGAAGCTCTTGAACATGTCAAGCTTTGTATGTTATCCAATCCTTCCAGATCAGAATCTCCTCAATTAATTGGTAAGTTTTTGATTTGTCTTGTATTATTTTACTTTTCATCATTTGGTTACAACGGTACTTATATAACTGTTACTTTTTATTTCAAATTTGGTAGCTGCCCTCTGTGACCGCCTGCTGGATTATGATGAAAGCATCCGCCAAAAAGTGGTTGCAGTAGTTTCAGACATAGCATGTTGTGACTTATCTTCTATATCACCCAACACCATAAAGCTTGTAGCTGACCGACTTCGTGACAAAGCTGTATTTTTCTTTTGTATCTTCTTATTATAAATGTATTTCAGTAAACTTTTACATTTATATTAAGTAATATTATTTTTATTACAGCTCCCTGTGAAAAAGTATACCATGGAGAGGTTATCTGACATATACCGCACTTGCTGCACCAAACAAGTTAGCGATGGTTATAATTGGATTCCAGGACGCATTTTAAGATGTTGTTATGATAAAGATTTCAGGTACTCTACTTTTTAGTTGTATTTGTATTAATTATGAAATTGTATTGACTATCAATAAATTTTTCTGGGTTTCAGATCAGACCCGGTTGAATGTATTCTATGCACGTCCCTCTTCCCAGCAGAATTTTCTGTTAAAGATAAGGTTAGAACGTGGGTCAGACTATTTTCAAAATTTGATAAGGTTGAGATAAAAGCTTTGGAGAAAATACTGGACCAGAAACAAAGGTTTGTAATGATTATAAAATTTCTTTGGTAAATAAAACCATTAAAAATAATTGAGCCTTTTTAATTGGACTGCAGGTTTCGATTAGAGTTGCAAAAGTATCTTTCTCTTAGGAAGATGTATAAGGTTTGATAACTGACAACCAAAGGCAGGATAGAAATATGGTTTATATGTGTTTAAAAGATTTTTTTTCCTTTTTTACAATTCAGGAAAGTAATGCCTTAGAAATCAAGAAGAAAGTCATGATTTGTTTTCGGTTCATGTCTCACTGTTTCACGGACCCCACAAAAGCCGAGTCAGATTTCTTGCTTCTTCACCAACTAAAGGATGCTAATGTATGGAAAATATTAAATACACTACTTGATCCCACCACTAATTCTCTTCAAAGCTCCAAATCTCGGGTAAGAAACTAGCTAGGAGTTAGTTGTAAAGAGGTTGTTCATTACTTCATTTTGTTAGTTGTAAAGTAATTGTTCTTTTTGTTAGTTGTTTTTCATGTCAGTGGTCGATTAGTTCGCTGACGTGGAAAACGAGTAACAAAATTGTAACCAACTTCAGCAGAAAGTGATTCTTTGCTTCAGTGTTATCATTTGGATGGGTTGGATACAAAAATGTGCATCCAGTAAAATACAATATTAATTATTGACTCTATAAGACAATTAATATTAGGTATTTAGGTCATATGAAAGGTTCTATATGTAATTGTCTACTCTATTTATACCGTTTGTAAATCATGATACACAACACACGATTACTAAGTTTATCTTTGTTTGATACATGTAACTTTTTTATTTTGTTTTACAGGATGAATTACTTAAGATAGTTGGTCAGAAGCATCCGCTTTATCAATTTTTGAGCATTCTGTCTATGAAGTGCTCATATATACTCTTTAACAAGGATTATGTTAAAGATATTTTTCTAGAGTTGGACCTTCAAAAATCTTCAAAAAACAAATTGCTGACAGAGTCTTGTATGAATATACTTGTGGTAACACTTCAGTAATTTCCATGGTAAAATGTTTTTGTTTCTTTTCCTAGCGCTTCTAATACACTTAACATAATATGATACATATTTTCAGATTCTTGCATCTTTCAGTCCTTTATTATTTAGCGGGACTGAAAAAGATATGGTTCGTCTTCTAGAAGATGATAATGAAATAATAAAGGAAGGTGTTTTGCATGTACTAGCAAAATCTGGTGGAGTGATTAGGGAACACATGGGAGAATCATCTAGGTATACAAAAATATGAACTTTTTTGTAAAACTGAAAGCTTTCCTTATTCTTGTCTCTCTAAATGTTATATTATTCTATTTCAGTACATTAGATCTCTTTTTAGAGAGGATATGCTTAGAAGGTAGTAGGCGGCTGGCCAAGTATGCCGTGCATGCGTTAGCAGCCATAACAAAGGATGATGGGTGTAAATCATTATCTGTATTATACAAGGTTCTGAGTTAAATATTTATTCTTAACATGCCTCAGTCTGTATATTCATTTAGCTTTTTTTGGAACATGTACAGAAGCTTGTGGACATGCTAGAGAAGAAGACACATTTGCCTACTGTGCTACAGTCTCTGGGCTGCATTGCACAGACTGCCATGCCAGTTTTTGAAACTCAAGAGACCAAAATTCGAAACTTCATAAAGAAAGAAATCTTAGGGTGCAGTGAGGTATTGAATCCATTGCTATCTTATGCTTGTTATTTCATATGCGTAATGTAAAGTTTTCTTTGATATGTCTCAGAAAGCAAGTGACAAAACAAAAGAATCCTGGAATGATAGAACTGAACTTTGTTTATTGAAGGTTAGTATATATATACCATAACTGAGTCTTAATTTGGATGGATATTTTAAGTTTCTCTTTCTTATTTGGCCAATGTTTTTTTTCTAGATCTATGGCATCAAAACTCTGGTGAAAAGTTATTTGCTTGTGAAAGATGCACATCTTCGTGTTGGGTTTGGTGAATTAATAGAAGATCTCAACAAAATACTTTCTTTTGGTGAAATCTCAAAAGACATTGAATCAAGGTACATTTGGTCGCTGGAATCTTTTATTATACCGGGATAGTTTATATTCTAAGTACTTTTCTCCCATTCTCCACAGTCGTGTTGATAAGGCCCATTTAAAGCTAGCATCTGCCAAGGCTATTCTTCGATTATCAAGGCAGTGGGATAAGCAGATCCCTATTGATATATTCTACCTCACCTTGAGAACTTCAGAGGTAATGTCCTTTCCATGGAATTTTGTAAATAATTAAGGTATTAAGCCACAAGATACGACTGATTAACTGATGTTTCAAAGTTTAATATTTGTTCATCAGAAACATATAAACCGACACCCTGAACTCCCATCAAGAGAAAAATGGAACCCTTGCTGTGTATAAAATAAATTTAATGGCTGAGTAGATACGTTTTTTTCCTCACACAGATAGAAGTAGATATAGTGGAATTAATTCAAATTCCCACATGATGAAAAAAAAGTAAAAGGTCCCAAGAAGAAAACGATCCTATTTGACCATTGTACTTGCTAACATCAAGAAATGGAATAATCGAGAATCCTGAGTAACAGGCCATGCCTCTAAAGTAGCTAAAGTATTGATAAATCCTGTTAGCTTTTTTAAAATGATTCTACTAAAATAATAATGTGATTTTGTTAGATAAAATGTGATAGGCAGTTGTAAGCTTTTGAATATACGTTAGATGTTTACCCGTTTAACCAGTTCAATTCATATTTGATTTTTGGCTATCACTTTGTATACCCGTTAGCAAAAAAAAAGAACCCTGAATTTACCAGTTTTCATACATGTGGGTTGAAATTGCCACCTTTTACAAAACTACATGTAGCTTGTTATTTAGCTGTTTCTATGCCATACAATGATCCGGTTTATTTTTATTCAGCTTGCATTACAATTTAATATTTTTTTCACTTTCTTATGTGTGAGTAGTTTGGATTCCCTGAAGTTACGAGATTATTTCTCAACAAAGTTCATCAATACATCAAGGACCGAAGTTTGGATCCTAAATTCGCTTGTGCGTTCTTATTAGATTTAGGCTCACAGCAACCAGTTCAAGAAGAGGTATCTGAGATTGTCCTTACTGGGTTTTTTACAAAATTTATTATGTTGGAAGGGTACAAATAGTTTTTTTATATTACTATTTTTTTATTGAACTTGAATTTGGCAGGAAACTTGCAATTTGAGTGACATCATTCAGATGTGTCAGCAAGGAAAAGCAAGACAAGTTTCAGCACAAAGCGATGGAAAGTGTTCTGTTGTTCATCCAGAACACATTCTTCCATTCTTGATTCATGCACTTGCCCATCATCCTTCATTTCCAAATATTGATGAATGCAAGGATTTAAAAGCATATGAACCAATATACAGGTATGATACATGTAAGATCGTAAATATAAAGATAGGCCGAATAACATAATGGGCTCGTAGGGCTTAGTTTAGGTTATGTGTTCATGTTTGTATACCTAGCATGCAAAATCTTGTATTATTAACACAAGTTTTACTCTCCTTGTCTCTTATTACAATAGCATATCTTGTCAACTACTTTATTGGATCTGATTGTTTGAATAATAAATACATGTTTCCAGGAAAGTTTATTTATTTCTCTCTATGTTGACACACGGAAATGAAGACGGGAAACCTGGAAATAGTCTAAAGAAGGAAGTGGTTGTTTCAGTACTTTCTATTCTTGGAAGCATCCGGGGCTCTAAAGATGCTGTAGATACAAACATGTCAAAGGTACAGTCACAACTGAACAGATGGAATTTATGGCAGTATCTTAAAGAAAATAGTTGAATAATTATAAATGTTTTTGTTGTTTTCAGAACTCGTATGCAATTTGCGACCTATGCTTTCTAGTTGTAAAACGATTAGCCCAAAAGCAAGAAGATCTTCAGGAACCATTATTACATGTCTGTGTACCTCCGGGGTTCTATATACCACATGATAAGAAAGAAGAAAATTCACATGATAATAAAGAAGAAAAGGAGACTGAACAAGACCAAGAAGAAGAAACAGAGACTGAACAAGACAAAAAAGAAGAAACAGAGACAGAAAAAGACAAAACAGAAGAAACGGAGGTAGAAAAAGACAAAAAAGAAGAAAAGGAGCATTTAACCGAAGGCCAGACATGGTTGGGTGAAGCTAGTGTTGTCGCCCACTTTGAGTCGCTTGACATGGAAGCTAGTGAAAGTGTATGTTATTTTCTCATAATAATTCTTCACATATTAAGACGCTAGTGACAGTTATGTATTTGTTCTTGTTCAGGTTCCCTCAAAAAATGTTGAGGATGATATGCTGAAGGACAGTGAGGAAATAATGGATGATAACGAGGTTCCTTTAGGAAAAATACTGGAACGGCTAAAAGCTAAAGGAATAAAGGAAAAAAAGTTATTTAAAAAGGGATCTGCGCCACCTGTTGTACAAAATAAAAGTAATAATAAAGATAATAATAATGTGGATATCTTGGATATGGAAAGAGAAGTAGATCTGAATAATATTGCTATATCAAATGGTCATAAAATAACTAAATCCGATGAAAAGCATAAAAGGAAAAGAATACCCAACCAAATGGTAAGTGTATCTGTAGCCAAACGTCAGAAGTCAAAGATGTCAGCTTTTGATAACATCAAAATGAGTGATTTAAAAGATAACGTTGACTTGGAAGGCCATACAAAAGAACATGGGAATAGTGATGGCAGTGACTTGGAGGTAAATTGTTTATGCATATAACATACTGTATCTACTTTAATTGCTAACTTGTCATTGTTTCGTGCAGAATCCTAAAAAGTATGTTGCTACTGATGTTAATAATAACAAGTCAGGATCGGCGAAGAAGCGGAAACGAGCAAGTGTGGCAGGATTAGACAAGGTTCGATTGACTTTGACTATGAATTTTTTTTACTTCATTGACTGCGAAATTGTTTTTATTTATATTTCTTTAGTATTATGAATTGTTGTTTCTGACATGATGTTTTCTCTTTAGTGCACATCGAAGGAAGGTGAAAGTCAACACACCACAGATTTGATTGGCAGGCGAATAAAAGTTTGGTGGCCTAAGGACAAAGAGTGAGCTTATTTTTCTGTATCTGGTAAGAAAGATAATTTTAAAGTGTTCATTATCTAAATACGGATTTTTATAGGTTTTATGAAGGATTGGTAAAGTCTTACGACCATGAAAAGAAAAAACATGTGGTAAGTTTCCTAGTTATGTTTCTGCCACTTATCAAGCATTCAAGTGTAATAGTTGGTTTCAGTATGCTTATTTAATATTATTTACACAAACTTGAATTATGTTGAAGGTGTTATACAAGGATGGTGACGTCGAAGTGCTACGATTGGACAAGGAGCGGTGGTCGCTTGTTAAAAACAGCCCCAACCCTACAAAAGTGAGTGTTACATCTTATCTTTATTTTGTCCACATTACATGTTTAAAATGATCTGGCCAAAAACAAACTGGCCATAAAAACATGTTTGAAGTGAGAATAGTTTCATACATCCCCTTCAAAACTTGGTATAACATGACTTAACAAAAAAAAAAATAAGTATTTTGAATTGGTAT
>JAOYNQ010000001.1:1891089-1919471 GCA_026259685.1 Tagetes patula
AACAGAGATGAAGGTATGTCGTATCTTGTAAATAATATTTTTAGAAATATGTAGAAGGTTTTAACACTTCTAACATACGGAGTATTTTATAATACTGTTGTACACAGTCCAACAAATATGTAGAAGCATTGATGGTTTGTGATTTCATTTAATAATTATTTATTATTCAGTGCCGTTATTCTAAATTCTAACCACAAACAGATACATTTCAGTCAGCACTTAATAGTTCAGAGAGGTAAAATAGTCATTGTACATAGTTATTCAGAGGTCCAACCAAACAGCACTTTATTGGTTCAGCACTTACTGGTTCAGAGCCTCTTACCCAGTCAGACCTCTTAACCATTCAGAAATTGCCAAACAGCCCCTTAATTTTTTTTAACTTACTTTTAACATTTGAAATAGTTTTTTTAGATTCTCCACAAAAAATATGCAATTCAGAAATTTAGTTCATTTCAAACAGAATAAGGCTTGTTGATTGAAAGCAAGTCTTCTCAACCACTAAGCTTAAAATAAACTTATCAAGATGAAAGAAAACATGGATTAGTCATTCCTATTATATTATTTTATAAGAGAATGAATAGACTATTTAATAGGAGATTATTTAACATGAAAGATAATATCACTATCGGACCATGAGTAGTGGGTAAAGCCACTTGAGAGGTATTTTGTATCATGTGACAGTCTCATAGTCAGA
Source organism: Tagetes patula (assembly GCA_026259685.1). Classification (NCBI taxonomy): domain Eukaryota; kingdom Viridiplantae; phylum Streptophyta; class Magnoliopsida; order Asterales; family Asteraceae; genus Tagetes; species Tagetes patula. The sequence continues at coordinate 1,891,784 of JAOYNQ010000001.1, forward strand.
GTTGTAGGGCTGGTAATTTTGTATACGGACATGAATACATGACACGAGCCTATACGGTCTTAACAGGTAACAGGTACTAAACAAGTAGGCCCAAATCTACCCAAATCTACTAGTTTACCTGTTATGATTTTTTATAATTAAAAATATAATTTAATATAACATATTTACCTTATTTACCTTTATACTTATCGATAATTTTTATTTCACTAAACAGGTTCATGAATACTTGTTTTTAAACAAGTTTTATCGTGTATACATGTTATAAACATGTACAGGTATGATTACAGGTACACAATAGCTTATTGTGTCGTGTACAAGTAATAAGTTTCGTGTTCGTGCCTTAACATGTACATGTATACACGATTTGCTAGCCCTACACAGTCGTGTCAACAAGTGGTTTTTTGCCTATTTAGACTACATGTAATGGTTCATGCCTCAAATGTATTATGTGAATATGTTTCATGTGGATGTCATTATTGTCATGTCACAACTGGATATTATCACAAAAATGAATGTAATGTCACAAAGGGGTAATATCATAAAAATGGATGTAATGGTTAATGTAGCGTATAATGCTCCATAATCATTACTCCATTATTTAATTAAACATTTAGTTATTAATAAAAGTAAAAGAAATACAATAAAAACACACAAGTACGAAACCGAAAATAAACTAGTCATTACGGTTCACCCTACGATTTAACCAACAATGCTCGACCAAATCAATCATTAGAGCATACGGCACCCTCTTTGTTACGCATTAAATTGTAGTTCACTATTATTTCTTCCATGCTTATTCATGCATGTTCTGGTTTGACAATTTGACATATCTGATGTGTAATCCTGACAATAGGCTTTGCCATCATCTTCAATATCATATTACATCAGTCAGATGAGGCAAGCATACATAACGTGCGTCATTTTTTCCTTTGACCCTAGCCGACACAGGTTTCTCACAAAATGTCAACGTTTCTTGAGAATTCCACAAAGACATTCGATATTTTTTCTTGATGATTCTTGAACCTTTTAAAATAAGCTTTTTTTCGTCAATTGGGTCTCTAAACGTCTTTATGATCATCGGGAGCTCCAGATATATAGCATCACCCAAATAATATCCAAAAGAGTAATAATTTTCATGAACAAAATAAGATGTCTCACATGTGTTACCGGCTACACGATCTTCTATGATTGGCAATTCTTATGCTTGATTAGGGCTGGCAATTTCTGACAACGCATGCTAACTTCATCATCGATAAACATATAACGACATAAAAACGCGATGTTTCCGGGGACAAAATCATACTTTAAAAAATAGTTATTTGTAATGTAAGTAGTATTTAAATTCATTTATTTATATAAAATGATAACCCGAAATTAATATTCATCTTAAATATATCATAAATATCTTTAAATAAAAAAAGATTATGAAGTTTTCTAACTTGTTATATAAATAGAATAGAACCTGATGTTGTCTTTGTGACATTAATCACTCCCACATAATCATAATCATAATCATATTTTTTTAAGCTTGAAAAATGTCTTTTGGAATAGTATCTAAAACATTGGAAATGGAGGATCTTTTCTTTAGTATTGGAGCACTTTTTTTGTCACTTGAAGCTGTTAAACAACATATATTACCTCATTTTGATGAGAAATTGAAACATAAACTCTCTGTCAAAAAAAGGATTAAAGCTGTAGTGATCCATGAACACACCAAGTACCAAGTGTGGTTTTCTTATGATATCATAGGAAACCTTGATAAACTTGTGGAGAAATGTAACTTAAAGCCGACGGATATAGTATCAATCCAGCTTCAAAATGTCGTTGACGGAACACCTCATTTTAATTTCTCGTTCAGCAAAACTTACAAAGCTTCGACCAGTGATTAACGATCGGAGACATTCTATGTAGCTTATGACATTCACAATATGCAATCTATTACCTTATTACACCGTCTAAATTATATTTAGTACGTTAAACTACAACATTCGAAACATTATACTCTTTATTATCTGTCTAATTATGTTAACGTCAAAAATGTTACATGTGTAAAAAAGCCGTGGTGTCATGTTACTGGATCGGATGATAATGTAATTAAATAGGACTCGAAAGAACGGAAACCAAACATAAAAGAAAACGGCTTTTCAATTATATTATGGATCGTCACATTCATGTAAAGGGCTGTTTGACAAAATTTAAATCATCAAGTGTTAAATGCGTAAAAGGCCTAAATCATTAAGAGGCTATATCAATAAGGGGTTGTTTGGTAAAATCTGAATCATTCAGAGGCTTTTTTTTCTAAAACAAGAACTTCAGATGAATATGCACAAAAACAAGAAACAAAACACAAAACCGACTGCAGCCCCCGACCACACAGGTGCCCTGCAGTTGAACCGGCAGCCTATGTTCCTGCACTGGATCCAAATAACAGTCTTTGAATTATAGTAAAAAAAATGCTATCATTTGTAAAATGGTTTGAGAGTTATGAAATCAAGCTCCAAGCTTGGTGCATAATTTCATCATTCACAAAAGGGTGCAGTGACCACATCAAACAGTAGCTCTCAAGTTCTCCTGATGTTGTCTTTAGACCAAGTGAAGAAACAATCTTTTCCTGCGCACATGTAAAATTACGATTATGCCCCTAGCCTCGTGCATCAGGTATATTCAGTTAATAATGATTGATAAAGAACAAAGATTTATACCTGCATCACATAATCCTGTTTCGCCATACTATATACTACAGCTACCATCGTTGCATAATCAACGTCTCCTGGTTTTTTCTCAGGGACAAATGAGACACTTCCCTCCTATAATAGAATCAGAACCGGTGTTATGTCTGATGTTTTTCATACCCAACACAACTAAGCACAAAAAATAGTCTAGGAACAAAAAATTCCTAAACTTGTAGATGGGTTAAAAATCTTTATCCAAATTAATCCACTTAAGACAGTGAATTGGCAAATAAAATGATGGAAATGCATGCATAGAGGGAGGATTGTGATGTCATATAACAATCAATTAAAGTGAGCTTGTATGTTTTCTTTTCTAAGAGCGTAAAACACAAGAATTGAAGAGCACAAAGTGAATTAAACAACATGAGGCTACCTCACTGCAAGTAGCTAATTCAAGGTCCAAATCAGTATGATAATCTTGTGAAGTTTGACTTGCAGCTTCTATTGCCAGTTTTACATCTTCAACAAGGCATTCAAGCTCATTGATAATACTTTTTGCTGTAGTGAAAATTAAGTTAGAACGTTCACGAGCAATACACCAAAAAATCAGAAAACTCATTATGCAGGGACAACTAGACAAGTGTAAATGTAAGCAGTTAATTGGTAATAACGTCCATTTGTTATGCGCAAATGCAACTATTTGCTTTTTGAAATGTCCCATCAAAATGGCAACAAATTTATGCAACATCGCCATTGTTTATAACCTTGGTTTTAAAAAGCGCGCTTAAGCACAAAGCGCACCTAAGCGCAATCCTCTGCGCTTCGCTTACCCAAAGCGCGCTTTTTTTCTTAAAAGCGTACGCTTTTCCGCTTTCTTGCTTTTGGAAAATAAGCGTTTTTTTCAACTATTATCTGGGCTTGTTAAACTTTTAACATGTTAGAGCTGTTGGTGGTAAAAGTTAACCGGATTTTACCCTAAATTGTCAAATTAGAGGGAGTTTACACTTTACAAAGCCAATAAGGAAGACTTAAACTTTGGGATTTTACCTTAAACCGTAGTTGTTATATATAATATTGGTTTATTTGTATTATAATTAGATTATATATAATATATATATTATTTTTAAACATGTGCGCTTCGCGTATGAAAAGCGCACCGCTTTTCCGCTTTACGCTTTGATTTTGGACCTAGTCGCTTTTGTGCGCTTAACACTTTTTAAAACCAAGTTTATAACAAAATCGGTACTATTGATTTGGCCGACAAGTTTTCTTGGCAAGAATGTTACCTTTACTCATACAATTCAACAGCTGAATATGGCTCGTATTCACTTCTGTATGCACATCACAAAAAACAAAGAAAGAAATAAGCCCTTAATCTTCAACAAAGAACAATTGAATTATAAATGCAAACATAGAATCAAAATGAATTAAAGAAGCATTAACATAAAGTCGAAACATTTAACACTCACTTACACTTGTTAAGGTTTTCAGCCCTACTGGAAGTATGAACACATCCAGCATCAATGTACGATTGAAGCCTATCAGTATTGTTAGCTTTAATCACCTTCTCAAATATTTCTGACGTTTTGTCGATAGAGGGTCTTCTAATAAACTCTGCATACAAATATGGAGATTTAATATTACAACGAACAATGAACTCATTCCACTATCTGCAAAACAATTGAAATATATCAAAGAAATTCACCAAGTCCTTGACGGAAGTTAACCAGAAATCTATTTCCTGCAGCAGATAGCTCCTCAAATTTTGCAACCCTACCATGAAATAACCGTGTTTAGATTATATAGTTGTTATATATCTACCATGAATATCAAATTGAATGGCCGGAAAAACAAAACCAATATACTAACCTTGCCATGAAATGTGGAAATATTTGCACAACTTTCCCTTTTGTTTCAGAGTTTAATTTAGTTTCTGATGTTTCCATTCTACAAAAACGATTGAACGATTGAGTGTGTGTGAGATTGAGAGAACACCTAACAATAAATTAAGTGTTTGTGGTCAGGGTTGTCAATAGCGACCATAGCGCTCACTATATCGCGCTATGTAGCGATGGGGTCATGTGTCGCTATTTGCTGTTAGCGACATATAGCGACTTTTCCCAAAATCTGCAAATTAGTCAAACATTTTCCCAAAATATGTAATATTTCACAATTAGAGTAGATATGCCTCCATTAAACGTAAAAACATCTCAAAATGGTTGGGTGACTGTTTTAAAATAAGCTGTCAATTAAAAAAATGTTTGAAATTACATAATATTGGTTTAGTTGTGTGGTTTAGTTTCTCCAGATCAAACAAAAGATCCGCGTGGTTTCAGATTTTGAGTAAAAATAAACCTGTGTGTATATTTTTGAGGTGTTACTTTAAGAAGCCAAGTGGCAAAAATAGTTTAATAAATTGCCATGTGGCAAGTATTGTTTAATATTACGACAAGTGAATGAAATTGGTTTCTTTTATTATATAGGATTTGCTTATTTATTAATGGTCACTAAAGACAAATAGCAGACGCTATTTATCGCTATTCGCTACGTAACATATGGGTGGCTTGCCGCTATTTACCGCTATTTGTTGACAACTATGATTTGTGGCTACTGCTAGTTAACAACCAAACAGATCTACATACGACTCATAAATGTTGCAATATAACTAGACTTACAATTTCATCTTATTAACATAACAAATCTTGTCACAATTAAAATATTGATTCTCCTTGCACTAATCAATTATATACATATAAACATGTAAGCATTTGAGTGTAAGTGTAATCGGTGGGTACCTGACGGCGGAAGAACGGTAGCCGGAGCTGGACTTCGCCGGAGATTGTGACGGGGACGATAGTGTGTGTGAATGAAACCCTAACCGGTTCAAATGTTTTGTTTTGAGTTTTGACCCATAATTTTAAAAACCCATTTTGACCCATTGTCAAATTTTTTTAGTTACAGAAATTACCATCTTGGTCCCTTGGAAATATACATATACCTACTTTAACTGAATACTTTATGATTATTGACTTGAATTGACTTGAACTTTTACACCAAGCGACTATATGGTCTCAATCCCTATACCGACCTATGTTTAGGGATCCTTTTGTACAAAACTAAAAAATCAACTAAGAACATACCTTGTAATCGGCCCACAATTCATCTCTTGAGAAAATGATAGATGTGTTTTCATGATATATTTTTCACTTTTAATATTGTCAACCTAAATATTTGACACGTAATTACCTATTATTAAACTATTATATTATTTTTATTTTTATTAATGTTCTATTAATTTACTATTATATTATTCATTCAATTATTATTTTTAGCCATTATTATTAAACTGTTATTTAATCAAATGAACTTATCATCAAATCAGTTACTAACTAAAACCTTAATTTTATATTAGATTCTTAGTTTTCAAATCCTCCTTATTAATTCGTTAGCTAGTCAGATTCCTTTTCACATGATTTTAAAAAGAGTTAAATGCAAAATGCACCCCTGTGATTTACGCCCACTAGCACTTTGCAACCCCACTTAAATATTTAGACTTTTTGCAACCCTATACTTTCTAAAGTGAGTCATTGCATCCCCCGGTTAGTTTTATTATTAGTTGATTGTTATTTGTAAAGATAAAATAGATCATTTACCTAAAAAATAAACATATTTATAACTTATGAGATCTAAAAAATATTTAAGAAAGTGTATACGTCGTCGGTGCCGATGGTTGTCCGACAGTGAGTTGTTATGATTATATTTTATTATCGTATCCGGGTATGATTTTTTATATTTTTAATGCATTTCACTCAAAAGTATATATTTTTTATATCTTATAAATTATAATTTTTTTTCTTTTTTATATAAATAGTCTATTTTACCGTTAAAAATAACGATCAACTAACAAGCAAACTAACCGGGGGATGCAAATGACTCACTTTAGAAAGCCTAGGGTTGCAAAAGGTCTAAATATTCAAGCGGGGTTGCAAAGTGCTATTGAGTGTAAACCACATGGGTGCATTTTGCACTTAACTCTTTTTTTTATATATCTTATAAGATTTAGCATTTTTATAAAATATGTATTATGGTATTAGTATTAGGTTTAAGATTAATGGTAAGAATGGTTAATAGGCGAAATAAACAAAAAATAGAATACATGTATGTCCCTGGTTTTGAACTAAGAACCTCTCTATCATAACAAAGGCACAAACCAGCCGCACTGGCTTCTGCTTTTGTTTAAAACAGACAAAAATTAGTTTTAACATCTTTAATACAAAAACCCTGATTCCACAACAAAAAACAAACCCTAATTTCTAAATTAATCGAATTGAAGCATGAAATTGATTGAGGGTTAATGATCAACGACACATAACGAGTATTTCAACATAAATTACTTACTTGGTTTCGAACGAATTTGACTCAGAAAAAATGAAGAACAAAGATGCGACGGGTAAGAAACAACCGGTATTTAGAGGCCATTAAAGTTCAATTCCTCTTGCAGATTTGATTCGTGTGATACGTTTAGCAAAAGCCCTAATACAATTTTGGATTATATTAAGGATTTGATGATGATTGGATGAAGAACACAACGAACAAAAAGTGAAATCACTTACAGATTTCTTGGGGATTTTTGTTGCAATTGGATGAGCAGAGAGTGAATGGGAGAGGAATGGAGAGAATTGGTCAATTGAATTGAATTAGTTGTTTTGCAAAATTGGTCGAACGAGTCACAAGTTGATTGCGAGATATTTTGGATTAATCGGATATTAACTAGTTAGTTAATTTGCAAATGAACACTGAAGGCTGTTTCTAATCGATGCAATGATGATCTAGGACGATTCAATTTAGTTTAAACGCTTGAATTTACCGGATTGATTGAAGTGGGTTTAATGGATTTAAGAACTGATCCATAAATTTATTTAGAATGCTTATTAGATCGTTTATAGGGTAATTAAAAGGTTATAACGAGATCGGAACACACTAATGGTCATGTTATATAGGTTCGATTTGGTTTAAAGCGTAAAAAAACCCGTAAACAACTTCGTTCCGCCAAACTGGCCGGAAGCTAGGTAACCAGAATCACTGGTGTGACGGGGCAGGTTTGGGTTTAATATAAATTTACAATTTAGGTCCATGAACTTTGAATTGCTATAGAATTGTAATTCAAGTTTCAAATTTGACATATTTAGCCCAAAGTTAAATTGTATATATTTTAAGTAACCAACTTAACCCTGTTATCTCGTATTGTTTTTATAATTGACGTTTTTGAACGTTTAAGTTCTTAAGAACGTTAAATGGTTATTTTCTTGACTTGGAAACAATTATCTTTATCAAGTTATATAAATCTCTTGTATAAAATACAAGTTAAATATTTTTTAGATTTATTATTATAAATAGTACTAATTATTTGGTAAACTTAGATATTTTACGACATGGATTTGATCAATTATTTAAGACGGGAATACGTAAAATCCGGCATAATTATTCATATTAATAATAATGGAACTTTACATTTTTAGAAATCAAATACGAATACAATAAAAGATAAATACCTTCGGGTTTGAGTCGGGCGTTCGGATTTGGGTTTGGGGCAGATTTCACAAATTTGTTGAAATAACTTCTAGTGTTTGATTTTTTTGTTTGGGTTTACAAAAGGGTTTTTGAAACCGATTAAGCTAGCAAATTGATGTTTTATTTGGTGTTTAAGTGCTAGTTATGTGTTAGAATCACAATCCTACACAGTTTACTGTTGCTTAATTTGATTAATATCGACTTAAAAACACATTTTGCACATCGCTGGAGATGCGTGGATTTCGGCCTAAGTGATCGGAGGTATGGCTGCCAAAATCACGGGATGATGCGCGCACAGGGGGGGGTGAAAGTTACAGGTTTGGCCCTTGTTATTTCATTGTTCTGTAAATAGTTAAAAAAATTTAATTCAAGTTTCAAGGTTGACAATTTTGGTACAAAGTTAATTAAATCTTTATTTTAACTAACTAACTTAACCAAATAAACTTATAACTTTAATATAATTGAAGTTTTTGTATATTTATGTTCTTTTTTACGATGAAAGATCGTTTTTAGACTTAATAGTAATACACTTGATATTATTTATAAAATTTCTTGATGATGGGAAAACATGGAATCCAAAATATTTGTTTATATTGATAATGAAGCGTTACATTTGAAGAATTTAAAAATACAATAAATAGAAACAAGACATGGATTCGGGTTCGAGTCGGGCGTTCCGGTTTGGTGTAGATGTCACACTCACAACCATAAGGTTTTGGTTTACATCTTCAATAGTTTATACATGATATAGCTCACAACCAGAAGGCTGGGTTGAAATCCTGTGATGTATTTATCCTTCGAACTTTTTATGTAAACATTTGGAGTGTTTGGTGTTTTTTATGCTAGTTATCTTCTAGTCTAGCATGAATATATTACAATGTTGTTAAAATAGTTATCAGATAAGGAGTTTATATGTACTACGGTTGCAATCATTTTGAAATAGCGTTTAAAAAGGCACAAGGAGCTCGTATGTTGTCTAGCTTGGAGCTCGGATGACACTCAACTCCTCACCTGTGGTCTAGAAGAATTTGTCCGACAATAGGATGCTCGATCCTGTGGGTGCAATTTTTAGTGAGAAAAATCATCCAATGATTGCGTGTGAATGGTCTATCGATGCCAAACCGTGTTATGAAAAACCACACGAGGTGTTATGGGTTGGCCCTTAAACACGGGGGAGTTGAATACATGGGACACGATATATACATTAAAGAGGTCAAGTGTTCAAGTTACATATGAATTGATAATCACTAGAAAAAGGGAAAACGATTCTTGTTTTATCAGTACTCTTGGAGAATTAAAGGGCCGACAAAAAGAACGTTTTAAGGACGACGTCATCGAATCCATGGTTTTGTCCACTAACAAGAAGCTTTTGTTTGTTACTCTTCAAAACCATCAAACTCATATTTGGAAAATTGACTCGCATGATGCGAGGGTCGTAGCCAGCTTCAAAGGTCACAAAAGTTCTAAATTTATGATCTACAGGGCTGATTTTGGTGGGCCTAACAAGTCCTTTGTTGATTATGGGAGTGACGACACTCATGTTTGTATTTGGGATAGTCGCACCGGCGACCTGCTAGTGAATTTACCGGGTCATATTGGTCTAGTGGTTTGCACTAGTTGGAACCCATCAAAATGCAGTTGCTGGCCTTCAGTGGTCTAGATAGGACCATCAGAATCTCTAATATAATAAAACAAAACGTAATTTGCTTATGTGTTATCAATTGAGGGTGTTTTGCTTATGTGACATCTTTTGAGGGTTTATCTCACAATAATAATTTTTTATATAATAATTACATTTTGTTCACCTAATGTTTAGTATAATCTTGAAAAAATTAAAAGTAATTACAATTTCAACCCTCTCCTATTAGGGTATAAAATGAAACTTATAAATAAAATTGGTAATAATTTACGATTAAACACTTTAGTATTTTTTAAATATATATAACTCTTTATACGAAATTATATTTTAAAAAACAACACCATAAAATCAAACATTTAATTTTCTTTAACGTGAATATAATATTGTTATACTAAAATAATATTTTTTTAAGTATATATTGTGTTTCGGTTTTACGACAGTTTTTGTCTTAAAATTAATTAGAACCGTTTTTGCCCTCATGAATATTTTTAAAATATTACTTTGGTGTTGTTTGCTCGAGCATAGCACAGACACTAAACTAGTTTGAGAATAAAACAATAAGGTTACGATGGAAGTAACATGGTTGTGCTTAGTTGATACTTGTTATTGCTTCTTTGTGATGAGTGCAACTAGAGCTAGTGTTTGGTTTGTTTTGTCAAGCTAGCTTCCTATATATTCCTATTCATAAATAATTTGAGAATTGTTATGAATCAATAACCGGATCTCGACCACACACATGGCGAGTAAGGATCAACACACACATGTAGATGAAATTCAGGACACGATGATTTAGAGTGGTTCGGTCAAAACTGACATACGTCCATTATTTGACAACTAGATTTTTTCGATTAAGATCAAAGAAGTAGGAAACATTACAATACATGGTTGCTAGATACATATATATATAGAGTGAATCGCTAGGGTTTCCCTAATGGGCTTTTTAATGATTGTGAGCTTACCCATTAGTGAAAAAGGCATCCAAATCATAATTACCCAACAAGAATATCGTTGATGGCTAAGAATTCTCTACTAGAGGGATTGAAAAGATCGAGGGTAATTTCTGAGTCTTGATGGACCTTTCTTATTATAGGCCAAAGCATAATTAGCCAACAAGAATATCGTTGATATGTGTCACGTAGACTTTGAAATATTGTTTTTGCATTTCATATTTTATGTTAGTTTCTGTTTAAAGAGTAATTTGCATCAGTGGTTTTGTAGTATTGTTTTAACCAATGTCTATGTGAACTTGGCATGCCAGCCAAAGTGACATTTTTGGTTATCCACAGAGAGGCTAGAACACGACTCGACCCTCTTAAACGACAGGAGGATGAGAGGGTGTCGTCACGCCTCAATAAGAGGCCGAAAGGCAAATGTGATTGCCGTTGTACATCATGAGTAGACCTGGCAAAACGGGCGTGTCGGGTCAGCTGTCCGGGTCAAAATGAGTCCGGGTCAGAACGGGTCCGGGTCGAGATGGGTGGTTATAAAAACGGGTCAGAACGGGTCAGGTCAGGATGGGTCCGGGTCAAAACGGGTCGGGTCAGAACGGGTCAGGTAAAAAAATCAATTTACAAATAATAAAAATATTTAAACTTCTAAACACTATCCAAAAAATCAATTTACAAATAATAAAAATATTTAAACTATTAACATGCTAATAAATCACACAGATGGAGATGATTATTTTAATTGATAACAAACACATAAGCAACCAACAACAAAAGCATAATAACTGTATAAGAAAATGCATATAAACGATTATGAATTTTGGGTAAAATTAATGACTAATGCATATAAAGTTATAAACATAATAACTATGAATAATCAGAGTAGAAGGTTACCTTGTTCTCAAATTGCACTGGTTTCCAACAAGCTTGATTAATCACGCAAAACATAAGCTTTAACCAGTTCGCCGGAGATGAAACGATTGAAACCCTAACCCAGTTTAAATCACTTATGAGAAGAACTAGTATAAATCTTGGTTCACCGGAGCTGTACGGTTTAATGGCTCAATATTGTAAAGCTTATGTTCTTTAATGCTTAGTAAAGAAGCAGTTTGCCGGAACTATACGTTTCGCCGGAGACGAAGAAGACAAGTCCGCCTGAGTCGGCTAGTGAGAAACAATCATTAATAACTTCAAATTGAAGATGTGTTGTCGTTGACAATGAGGATGAGGATGAAAGATAGCAATTGCCTGAGTGTTCAAATTGCCTGAGTCGACTTTGAGATGAAATTTTAGGTCTGACCCATTCTGACCCGTAGGGCATTCTAACCAGCCCATTCTGACCCGTGATATTTTTTCTACAGACCATTGGGTCAAGTTTTAACCCACTAATAAGTTTTAAAGGGCCCAAACTAACCCAACATGAAACAAAAATTAACCCAAAGTGACCCAAAACCACTAACATGGGTCAACTTTGCCAGGCCTAACATGACTATACACTTGAGTGAATGAGCGTGGTGTGGTGTCCTTACGCAACACCACCCCACCCATTGAATTAGAGACTAAAACTTGAAAAATAAGAAACCATAAATCACGCAAGTTCATTACATATTTTCTTGGCTCTAATGCAGATTTACATAAACAAATTTGAAATCAAAACACTTTTTTCAATCATCTGGTTTGTACAAAAGCAAGTATGACAACAAGAAACAACATAAGTACATAACCATCACCATTAGTCCATTACTATATCTGTACTTAGACGAATTTCTACAAAAAGTACCGGAAAAAAGACTACACTTGATAAGGTCCCAATGCACTTATGCACAAGTATTAGCTTATCAGGTTTCATGTGAGAGCGCATAAAATCTGATGAGCTAATATCATTGATATCATCTTGATGCCAAGGACCAAAAGCTCAAGAAAAACGAAGGGGAAACCAAAAACCAGCTAACAAATGCCATGGCAGTCGAGGTTTCGAATCTGGCGCAATGGTTTTGTCCACAGTTGTTGAAATCGCTACTAATAAGGACTGTTATACCTGCTGATGCACATGCTGCAGCAAATGTAAGTGTTGATGTAATCTGCATTTTAAAAAAATTCAAACCAGTCAATTTGAACATCAATAACTATTTGAATGTATTAAACAGGAAACAATTTGAACTCGTCATCAAGTTTTTCAGTTCAAACAGCAAACATGAACATCAAAAGAGATTAAACCCGTAAGGGATCAAACATGATCTAAACCATGAGCAATGAATACAAGTATACAACTAATAACCGATAATGAAGCTTGTGGAAATTTTCTTAACATACTCGATCATTTTGACCAAACATAAGACGTTAACTTCATATATGATAAAATGGTGACCTTATTCAAGAATACATTCGGTTGATAATGAAACAATCATTTAAATTAGTTCAAGTAATGTAAAATGTACAAAACCATAGATATATTAGGCATCTATAAGCAATTTTAACGTCTAGAAGAATAATTTGTTAAAAAACCAAAGGAACAAAACTAGTGTAAGCACTAAGCAGTATGCATGTGAAGAAACTATAAAGTAAGCATCTTTACCGCGTCTCCAATGGTGAAGAAACCAAGAACTCTCGAATTTCTTAAACAACGCTTCACCAAAATAGCATACAAATCAACAATGGCAAGTGACAAGCTCCACAAGCATTGCAAACTTAAAGCCGCAACAAGGTACCTTATATAAACAAGAAACAACAAACAATAAACTCTTATCCAACAATTTCATACAATTCAACATTTCCCCTTTAAGTTTCCATCAATCTGTTCATTCATTAAATTTTCATCATTATATGATATCAACAACATACATATTCCAAATTTGACAATTATTGCATCCGAGGTTGTATAGCTACTTAGTTAAGTCCAACAGGTCATGCATATATCAATATATATCAATATAGTTTTTAGAGTAAACTGCAATTTTGGTCCTGGTTTTGATACCATTACCAGTTTTGGTCCTTGTGATTTTATTTTCTAACAGAAATGGTCCCGAACACTAACTCCATCCAATTTTCCGTTAACTCTCCTTAATAAAAATGTCATTTCCCACTCTTTTTGACATGCAACTAAACAAAAATACTAACCTACATGATGACCTAGATGAAAGAAGGAAAGAAATGACATTAATTAACGAAAAATTGGATAGAGTTTGTGTTCAGAACTATTTTTGTTAGAAAACAAAATCACATAGACCAAAACTATTAAAATTAAACTGAAACTGTTAATGATATCAAAAAAACAGGAACCAAAACTGCAGTTTAATCTAGTCTAATTTTTAAAAGACTACGTTTTACCATAAAAAAAACTTGAATGTTGTCTCTTTACCTTCTATTTCGATGTAAGAAACCGAATAAATCGTTATCCGAAAATACTAACACATTCAAACATAGTACCAACAACATACATAATCCAAATTCAACAATTCCCAAATTCAAGTAACCTAGGGTTAGGGTTTCGATCAAAAACCAGTTACCTAAACGCAGTGACGGAGGGGAAATCACTGGTGGCAGCCATGACAGCAACCGCCACGGCGGCGAAAGCGAACTGAAAAACCCGCAAAACGAGACCGGCCGGAGTTCCGGGCATCCCTTGAACATCTTTCATTCTTACAGTTTCATCAGGCAAAGCTCCATTATTAGGTTCAGTCAATTGGGGAACTTCGATATCAAATGGATGTACTGATGGTCGGCTTCTATTGCTCATAGTTGCTGTAAATGATGTTTTCAGTTCAGTGATTTGTTGTTATGTTCTGCATTGAATTGTGAAATTAGGTCAAAATTGGGAATTGTTTGGGAAATTGATTGCAGGATTGAAGATTTTGGGTGATTGGATGATGACTATTGGTTTGTTTATGTGGGGTTTTTAGGGGGATTGGGAAAGTAGCGGGGATGATGGTCACATGTGATGTGAATGACCGTTAACTTGTCGTCAAGTATTCACAACACTTTTATCATTCATTCAAAAGAAATTAGTGCTGTTTATTTCAGTTTTTTAATGGTTCAAATGTTTGCATAGTTTAGTATTTAATGATTCAGACGGTTTGTTTCATGAGTAGATGTCTGAATGATTAAGCATTATGCTGAGTCTGATTGATTAAAGCACTAGATTAAACCTCATGTGTTACACGGTTCGAAACATAAAAAAAACACAATTATAAATTTTACGAAAAGTAACATTTGAAAATAAACTACACATTACATGAAACATATATATGAAAATTGAACACAAATTGCATTCAAACTCTAATTTGAGTCTTGAACAAATATATATAAACTACAAATACATTATTAGTATTAAATTAGATATTTACGCTTTTAAATTGAGTGTCTTATAAATCCTACCAAACTCTAGCTCTGGTTACAAGTTGGAGAAGAATTTTGGCTGAAAAGAGGTATTACAAAGGCTGAAGTGAAGCAAAAGAGGCAAAAGAAAGGTGCAGAAAACGAGTTCGAGGTTGACAATTCTCTAAAACCTTGGACGCTCGCACGACAACAGAAATGCAACTTCGAAAACCCGACTCGTTTTTTAACAGACATCTAAGAGATTGTTGGTATTTCTAGCCCTTTGACGTTATGATTTTTATGACAATTGAATTGGAAGTCTCTTGTAGTTCCTTTTCTTTACACATAACAACCAAAACTGCAACAGAACTAGATAGTTTAGAAAACATACAATCAATCAATTTTTTTCATATGCATCATCTTCTCCAGTTTCTTTTTAGACAAGTGTTCAAGTCCGATGTACCCTGTGAACAGACGGAGAATCTGTTTAAAGGAATTATGTAAAACACAAGCATAGACTATCTTCCTGTTACTACTGTTAATCTTTCAGGTTTCCTAGTGTTTGTTGTATCTATTATTCATTTGCTTCTATTCTTGCAACAGAGTTGAAGACAATAACACGAGTCTTTAGTTCAAGGCACATGTAGACGAAGGTGAAGACAACAGATGTATGGACGGCTCAAGTCAAGTAGTTTCTTTAAAGTTTTATTAAGTGCCTTATCCACAAATAAGGTGATATCGGTTAATGGAATAACGGGTCTCTTTATTTTCCTAAACTTGGGTTGTTTTACATGGGGTAAATGAAACTTTTTATTTTTTTTTGAAGTTTTGTGTTGTGGATAATTGGATTAAATGAAGTGTGTTAATATGTGTTGTAAAACATGTCTTTTTATATTTTATAAGTAATTATTTTGAGTTATCACATCATTGTTAAATGGTTAATTATAAGAGATCAGGCTCGGACGGTCACCCACCTTTCCCCCACAATGGTCGCCCCTAACGCCGTCCTTAAAAAAATAAGAGTATTAATTCACACGCACGAGCACACCATTTACAATTATTAGCATTGCAAACTGATAGTTGAGGGGGGGGGGGGGGGGGGTTGGGGTCATTTTTTGAAAGATAAGTGCAAGCAAGCAATCACTCTTTCAATCACATTGCATCACTTGCAACAACACTCCTAGAATAAGTCAAACACTTACCATACAACCCTTAAATATTTCGCCAAATCTATCACTTTCCCCCAATTCTATCCTATGATCTATCATCACTGATTCACTTCTCATACAAATTCACCACACCTCCAATTCGCCCAATCTAAACGGATCAAACCACCAAAAAGGTTCGTTCTTTACTGATCTTGATCTCATTCTTTTAACACTTTTCCATAAACCCATTTTAAAACAGTTTTTTATACTCAATACCCTTGAATTTTTTTGCTTGAATTTATGTTTAGGTGGTAGCAAATTGGTTGCATACCAGGTTGCACACCAGGTGTTCGACTTATTGCCAAAGTGAGATAGAATGAGAAATAGGTCAAAAAATTCTTCAACTACATCAAAGGAAACTATTGATGGTGTAAACCAGACAAAGATTCAGGATGCAGTGATTGCTAAGAGATCAGGTTATGTTGTTCTGGCTTTGTTTATCTTGATCACACAAGGGATATGGGGAGTTTATCATTATCAGTTTCAGAATTTGCCAGCCCCACTTACTGCTCAGCATGTGGGAAAAAGGGGGTTTTCGGAGGAAGTGGCAATGAAGCATGTCAAAGAGTTGACTCAATTGGGTCCTCATCCTGTTGGTTCTGATGCTTTGGACCTTGGGTTACAGGTTTAGTTTGTTTTTTTACTGATTATAATGATAATGATAATGATACAGTAATTGTAAATCATTAATCTATATTTATTATCGGCCAGTTGTTCGCATTTGGGTCTCCATATCTATCTCCATGAGAATCTCCGTTTCGAAAAATTAGAGTTTTATTCATCATGTATATAAATATTTGTAAGTATCTAGGGAAGTGAAATAAATAAATAAAATACGTGTCTGTGAGTGAGATAGAGATGGATATGGAGAATGGGATATGGTAGGTTAAAGTGTTAAAACAAAACTTAGAGAAACATGATATTTTGTTACATTTGAAGTATAGAACAAAATCCCGAGTAGCTACTTTTAATAATAAAGAAACAACATGAAAGGATAGATTTTATGCAGTAGTTTCCTAATGATACCAAATTCCTATTAGCAGTTCATGTCGGATAATAAAGCACACATTTATCCTTAATGATATTCTTCCAAGTTAAAATTTGTGCATTTGTCAATAAAATTTGTTCATATTGTCAGCGTGATCTTTCTTTTGCAGTATGTGTTAGAAGTGGCTGAGAATATAAAGAAGACAGCTCACTGGGAAGTTGATGTTGAAGTGGACCTTTTCCATGCAAGTTCGGGTGCCAACATCCTGGTCAGTGGACTTTTTAAGGGGAAAACACTTGTGTATTCAGATCTCAAACATGTTGTATTAAGAATTTCGCCGAAATACACTTCAGAAGCAACAGATAGCGCTATTCTGGTTTCTTCTCACATAGATACTGTTTTCTCAGCGTATGTTTCTTCCATTTATCACCTATTTTTATTTCACTATTTTTTTGGCTTGTTATTTGTTTATAAAATGATAATGAAAATGAATCATTGTTTTAATGAAGGGAAGGAGCTGGTGACTGCAGTTCTTGTGTAGCTGTTATGCTAGAGCTTGCTCGAGGAATTTCTCATTGGGCTCATGGTTTCAAGAATTCTGTTATTTTCTTGTTCAATACCGGGGAGGAAGAGGGCTTAAATGGTGCTCATAGCTTTATAACTCAGGTATATTTTCTTTGCTGTCAAAAGTTTACAAGGTGCATGCCTAGGCCCTCAGACGTGACCCAGTGCAACCTTGTCGCGGACTCGCGTCGCTCCAAAAGCCATTAGGTGTTCAAATGCATTCTAGACCAAGTTCTGGTGAAATTCAGGCCAAACGTTGTCTGAACAGGTCTAAAATATTTACATGAGCCCTAAACAAGCCTAGAATCAACCTAAAACAAGTCTGAAACCCCTAGAATCTGAACAGGTCTAAAACTATTACATGAGCTCTAAACAAGCCTAGAATCAACCTAAAACAAGTCTGAAACTCCTAAAAATGGTATTTTTATACTATGTGCCTCGCTTAAAAAAGCTCTCGCCTTGTAAGCGTCTTGCACCTAGGCCCATGGCTCACCTTTGGAAACTATGTATCTACTTATGTCAATGTGGATTGCTTAACCCAAGTGTTTTAGTCTGTACTATTATTTTGTTTCATTTTTTCGTTTGTTCCTGGCGGTAATTAACAAAATTGTTGCAGCATCCATGGAGCAGCACCATATGTATGGCCATTGATTTGGAGGCCATGGGAATTGGAGGAACATCTGCTATATTTCAGGTAAAAAGATATTGGTGTAATTCTTATATCAGGGTAGGAGTAATGAGATAATATATCTTTAATGTCATTAATCAGAAAAAAATCATCAAATTTAAGTCAACAATAGGTCAACCTTACTACTTCCCTTAATATGTTGTTAAAATTGATAGGCAGGTCCTCATCCATGGGCTATTGAGAACTTTGCATTGGTAGCGAAATACCCATCTGGCCAAATTCTTGCTCAGGTGTGTATCTTTATTTCATTAAGTTATGATTTATGTCATCAAATGTCTCAATTCAAGATTTTTAAATTTCATTTTTCTTTAGTGCTGCAGGATCTTTTTACTTCGGGTGTTATAAAATCTGCGACCGATTTTCAAGTGTACAAAGAGGTTGCTGGTCTTTCAGGCCTTGACTTTGCTTATGCAGATAACACTGCTGTATATCACACAAAGGTATTGTTGAAGATTGTAACACAATCATTTCGAGTTTACCGACAATTATGAATAAGTTCTTACATATGTTTTTCGAATTTAAAATGTTCATATGTTGACTTGCAGAATGACAAGTTGAAGCTTTTAAAACCGGGTTCCCTTCAACATCTTGGAGAAAACATGCTAGCTTTTCTGCTTCACACTGCTGCATCCTCTCAGCTTTCAAAAGGCAAAGCAATGGCAGCCAATGAAAAAAGTGATGGTGATTCTGCCATATATTTTGATATTTTGGTATGTTTACTATTCTATACTCTTAAATTATTAATATTTTTGTTTTCTTGATTATAAACATGCATATTTACCATTCTCACCTCTCCAAATAAGAGGTATATATGGACTTTTGTGATCAAACATAGGGTAACTTGCATAAAAAAGTAAACAGCTTTAGTCTGATTCTTTTTTGGGTACTATATATGCACCTGTTATTAATTTAGAAAAATCATGTTAAAACCTCAAAGTTACAAAAATTTTTTGCTTTAAGATGACTAGACCTACTTAGTCAAAAAGCTGACATGTGGCGTTCGAAAACCTGTTAACTAAGATGATTACCCTAAATGAAATCTTTTTGAAAGTTGAGCCTCTCTGTATAAGCTGGTTATCTTTTTATGCCATATGTCCTCCATCAGACTTGTTAATCTTAAGATTAATTAAAAACAAAACTGTACAAATTGCAAAAATCATGACTTTGAAGCTTTAAGTGTGGCCTAAAAGGTTAAATATTACTCTTCTTCATGGAACATTGGGATTATCATTAGTTAAAAGTTTACATTTTAAACTATATGTTTAATATTTTTTAATTTTGATGTGATAATTCAGGGAACATACATGATTGTATTTCGCCAACGTTTCGCTAGCATGCTCTACAATTCAGTCATAATGCAATCCATCATGATATGGGCTACATCACTTATGATGGGTGGTTCACCGGCTGTTGTCTCTTTATCCTTATCATTTTTAAGCATCCTATTAATGTGGATATTTTCATTAAGTTTCTCAATCACCGTTGCTTTCGTTCTATCACTCATTTCATCATCACCAGTTCCTTTCGTTTCAAGCCCATGGCTCATTGGAGGTTTATTCGCTTCCCCCGCTTTCCTTGGGGCTTTGACCGGTCAACACATTGGTTATCTTATACTAAAGAAATATATATCACGGGTGTTTTCCAAAAGAATGGAAAACCTGTCTCCTGTGGTTCAGTCCAACTGGGCTAAATTGGAAGCTGAAAGGTCACTTTATAAAAGTGGTTTGTTGCAATGGTTTATACTTCTAGTTGTGGGACATTACTTTAAAGTTGGATCATCCTATGTAGCCCTTGTGTGGCTAGTTTCCCCAGCTTTTGCTTGTAAGTTTACATTTCAAAAAGATAGTATCTTTTTTCGGTCAAAGTTTGGATTTTGACTGATATAAGTTCTTGATTTTCTAGATGGCTTGCTTGAGGCAACTTTATCTCCATCCCGAGCACCAAAGGCACTCAAAACAATAACATTACTATTGGGACTTTTTGTACCTTTTTTAATCTCTGGTGGCATGTTTATTCGCTTAGCAGGAACAATCACCGGTATTGCTGTTCGCTTTGACAGGTATTGCAAGGCATATAAATACTCTAGTTTTTATGTAAACTTCTATAACTATATAAAACCTTAATATTGTAATTGTAGTTTTAATCTTATTGCAATCACTTGTGATCGCAATGAGCTTGTTAACTAGATCTAAAATGCCCGATAAGTGATTACAGAATAACAACAGCCTCCACGAGATATAGATTCACCCCCTGCGTATATCCGTTGAGCAGAAAATCTAACACGTCCTCGATACAGTCACACCACGAGGATCACAATTAGCCTTCCAAGATCACCTTCTAATTTCCTGCTAAATTAGAATAGCAATGGAATAATAATATCCTCTGGATGCAGAGAATAATTTTTTAGAACTCAAAAACTGTCATTTTCTTCCACTTTTCAAGTACATATTGTGAAAGAACGAAAAACTGACTCAACACTAACAACCCACGTTTCCTTCACTTGTGAAACACTCAAAACAACTACTTGACCACTTCTAAAAATTAAACTGCTTAAACTTAAATAAAATTGAAATAACAAAATTAAAACTTGTTGTGGAATAAAACATGAACCAGTGACAATTCATCAAGGTTTTGGAGCTTCCAATTGGGCCAAGCTTACCCATTTCTGACTTGGGTTGGGGTCTGTTGAGTCTATCGGGCTGTGTAGTGTTTGCCTATCAACTTGCTATTAAACTTGTTTTTTAAAGTTTTGGATTTTAGTTTGAGTGTTGGGTTTATGTAAATGCAGGAATCCGGGAGGCAGTCCCGAGTGGTTAGGGAGTGTAATAGTTGCAGTGTATATATCCGCTGCCATATGCCTTACGTTGGTGTATCTCCTTTCATACATCCACATATCAGGTTCTTTTATTTTTTGCAATATTGATTTTCTGAAATTGCTCCCTCGGTTTAAATAAAGATCCATACTTGACAAGTAGCCTTTTTTCATGTCTGAGTACTTCATTTGACTGCATCAAAAGTCAAATGCAGACTTGTTTAATAATGAGGCACAACAAGTAGCCTTTTTTCCTTCTATTTAAGTGATAATAACATACAGTTTTTATCGATGTATCATTTTAGTAGCTACATTTTCTTGTATTAGACTTTTGCAGTGCTTGTTAGTTTACTTATGTTTTGTTTCTAGGTGTAAAAGAATTAATTGCTATTGCAAGCTTTATTGTGTGTGGCCTTTCTCTAGCTGTGGTGATATCTGGAATCATTCCACCATTCACCGATGACATTTCAAGAGCCGTAAATGTAAGGTTCAGTTTGTTCTGTTCATTCCGCACTTTTTAGTTTGTGGGTGCCATTTAGTGTGCTTAGATATAAATATATGATGTTATCCCATGTGCTTGATATGAGAAAAGAAAATGAGACCCAAAGATAATGTTTTAAGCATAGTTATCAAAAGCCATCGCTTTGTCGCCTAGTCCACTAATTTAAGCCAGGCCCATCATTTGCGCTTTCAAATCCTAGGCAAAAAATCCCACCAGATAGCTAATATTCAATTGTTTTAATTTTATTTTATTTAATCCTTATTCCTTACCAAGTAATTTTCCGGATAAAAATGGCTCTAAAAATATTCCATTGTTATTTATGGCTTCTCTATGTGTTGTTCGACCCTTAACCGTCTTCAATCATGTATGATTTCTTCAATATAGAAATTACTTTTGCACTTTTTGTTGAATATTATGGTATTGGAAATTTTTGGTATTTGAAGGATGTGTTAATCTTCCATTATCTAATATATTTTATATTTTTTTACGTTCGCTTTTTATTTTTCGGGCCCGCGCTTTTTTAGCGCCTCTCGCCTAGGCCCAAGGCCCAACCTCTCGCCTAGAGTGCGCCTCGCGCCTTTGATAACTATGGTTTGGTGTGTCCGCATTTGATTTGAGCTGTGTTAATTTCATCATCGTGGGGATAGTTGTGGTTAACTCTATGAGTGATAACATTAGCGTTCCCACCTAGCGCAATGAAGGTTCTATGTAGGTCACAAGACATGTCGTTGATCCCTTTGTAGCTTAGCGATTCATCTTTGATAATTTCTTAAACAATGACAACCCTCAAGTCCTCCTTCAAATCCACGAATTCAGTTCCCAACTCATCTAGTTGTCGGACAGAATCTTTGACTTGAGTTTTTTGCATGCTGATTGGCATCTCAACCTCTTCGTCTATGTACTTAAATTCCATCATAGTGACTTTCATGCCCCCAAACATGCGTCTCCAAAGGCTTTTTTTTACGCACCCTGGCCCTTCTTAGCTCCTTGTCAAGAATTTTCTAACCCATGGTTGTCTTCTCCACATGCGACACCCACATCATAATCTTACTTGTCTCGGTCACCATATCCCAACGTATCATTACACTCCCAACTGTTACTTTGAAACTCTCACACAACTCTTGCACAGTTCTAGGATCAGCCTTTTAACCCAACAATGCAATATATTAAGGGGAATTAATCATATACCAAAAGAATGCTTGCAAGACTCATAACCAAAGCACTCTTTATTGATTACAAAGAGAACTAACAAATGATACATTAGGAGGTAAACCTAAAACTTTGGAGCTGGTTTGTAACAAATGAACAACTTCCATAATATACCTATACCAAACTTTTAAACGTCAGTTTTGGGTCGAACATGTCAACCCACAACCACGAACAAGACGGTTTAGCAACCAAAGGCCACACCACTTAAAACATACAGAATTGACAAATTAGAGAAATTAGGTTAACAAGAACCTTCTACTTATGTCATTACTAAAACATCTCTATTGCAACGCCTACTACCTAAATGGGAACATACATGATACACAGATTTAATCAAACACATCCACATAATGAGGTACTAATGACTAAGCACCACCGCATACTCATACCACTAATCACTGATCTTCATAGTTATGTGTTAAAACCTGTCCTTAATCACTGATCTTGACTTTCTCTAAAGATTCAGACAGACTCTTTCGGGTTCTGAGCTTCTTCAGCTCCGATTCCAACGTTCTGTGTAACTCTTCCCCTTCATTGTCTCCCAATGGCACGTCTACGTGGATTGATCCTTGCTTTGCTGGTTCTATTGGTTCATGAATCCCTGATTGCTGTTTCATGTAGTTGTAAAGTTCTTGATGAAATGGATGGTCCAGTGAGTAGCAATTATCACTCAAATAGTCCAACCCTGATCCAGACCCTGACCCTGACCCGGTCCTAGACCCAGACCCAGATCCATCTCTCCGGCAAAAATGAGGGAGTGAAGAGTAGTCCATTATCTACGCAACACACAAATTGGTGTAAGTCCATTATCTATAGGGTTGTAAATGGGTTGAGTTGAGCCCGAGCTCACCTAAAGCTCGAGCTTCACTTGCTTAACTTACCAGAGCACGAGCTCGGCTTGGTTCGAGCTCTATCTTTAAAGCTCGATCTTGGTTTGTGTGTAGTTATCAAGCTCGAGCTCAACTTAGGTTTGGCTCGTTTATTATTAATTGATAATGTAGTTGCACTTATAACTATTTTTTTCATATAGTTTATTTCTAACGTTTATATATATATATATCATAAAGTATATGATATATTTACTTTTAATAAAATTTCAAATAGAATAGTAAGCATCATATAAATATAAATATATATTTAATATAAAATTAAAAAAAAATAATGCGCTCACTTATGTTTGCTAGTCAGCTTGAGCTAGATTAGTGAAGCTCAGGCTCATTATCAAACAAGCTTTTTTTAGGCTAGAACTCATTAAATATGAATCGTTGCATTTACCTTTAACAGTTCGTCACGACCCCCGCCTTGCAAGACTCGCACTTTTAACTTTGTTCTCTCCTGCAACAGCGGTTTCACAACCTGCATATGCCACAATATCTTCTTAATTGGTTTATTTTTATTTTTTTATCTTACATTTGTTCAAATGGAATTTACTGAATCAAACTGACCTTCCAACAAGCTGAGAATATGTATGGGACGTTTACTATATAATATGTGATCGTTTTCTCTGGGTAGTTGAGATCATCAATTGTAGAGATTGTGGTCAGCAGCTACGGTGCCAAAACGTGAAACCTCATTAATGAATATTCATTCAAATATAAGAAAAAATATTAATAATATTCTGTGATAAATGTACCTTGATCTGGTTCAATGCAGAAAGCTTTAGGCCACTCATATCTAAAACCTTCACACACTTGCCAATATATCTTCCATTCTTTTTAGTTGCACCCGGCTATAATGAATTCAGAAGTGAAGGTTAGTATCTCGTGAATAGGGTTGCTAAATGGGTCGTGTTCACAGGTTGGCGGGTCGAACCCGACACAAACCTGAAAATTCATTGGGCTTCTAGCGTGGTGGTTAGAGGGTTTACCCAAAAAGGGTTTCCCTTAAGAGGTCCCGGGTTTGAGTCTCTTGTGTTTAAAAAATGGATCGTACGGTTGAAACCCCGTCACAGAGGTCTCAAACTCAGGTAATGGTGATTAGTAGGCCAAAGGCTTACCGGGGATCCAATCGCCGTTAAAAAATGAAAATCATACAGAATTTTTTTAACACTCTAAATTTACAAATTAAATTAAAAAATGCAAATGCGTTTAAAATATAAAACGTGATGTCAGCTTCTCTTTGACCTTTGAACTTTGGCATAAAATACCAACCAACTTGGTTAACACCTTATACACATTCTAAAAAGTTATAAAAAGATCCACGAGGTAGACCTGACCCGTTTAGCTAAACATGTCATTAGGTTTGACCCGAAAGCCAAAGCCAACCTAGGACCATTTAAACTAAACCCAAATCCACAAATTAGGTGTTAGATTATGTCATGTTCTCATACTATGCTAGATGTTCACATTTGATATTTTTCTCACCAGTATCTCACGATCCCGGTATTCATTAATTTGAATGTGTGATTGCACATAATAATGGATCTGCAAAACATAAATCAGATTATATATTATTAGATCTCCAATCAATACAACTAAGTGAATTCTCGAGTGGTTAACCAGTCTTACGGATGCTTTGTCAAATGTGCTGAGTCCTGCACCAATGGCAAACACAGGAAGGCCCTGTAACAAGTAGAAATAAGTGAGGATATTGAAAAAAAACAACTAAAAAAAAGTAATATGAATAAACTGTAACCTCTCTTGTGTAACCGGATAATCCTATCAGCTGTGAATCACGGACTCCTCTGTAGAAATTAGAAGGAATAATAGGTTTCTGCGCATGAAAACTCACGTGTCACTATATTATTAAACAAAATACAGGGTGCTCGGATGCACGTTTAGAGACTGGTTATGTTATATCGAATGAAAAAGAGCCAGAAAAAGATTAAACTAGACTAGTTTGAAGTGTTGGAGATCAAGGTTAAGGCACTTGCAGCTAATATGTCATCTATCCCATTTTGCAGCCTCCAGTGTAAGCTGTCTACCAACTGTAATTTACCAAAAAAAACACTGATAATTACAGGAAAAATGAAGACAAATTCAGTACTATGAAGTGTAAAGGATCATAGATTAAACCATCTTGTGGGCTTTGGTAACATTCCCCTCTCTTGCTTTAAGAAATCTCTCCAAAGTTTCAACTATATATCCCTGATGCACATTCTGTACAAAAACAAAAAAAAAACTCAAATTACTTCAAATCCTAAACATGAGATTCATCATTTATATAATAATGATTCTTTAGAATCTGTTCATTCGTGACAACTAATTTACGCTTCAAATCGGGTCATCTAAATCAAATCAACCTTAAAATCACTAAGTGTAATTGAGTGCCTAAAGATTCACCATTTATATGAAGATTTGTTAGAATACGTTCATCAGTAAAACTAACTCAAGCTTCAAATTGGGTCATTAAATCAAACCAAACTTAGAAACTACCAAGTGTAAGTAAATGCCTGAAGATTCATCATTTATATAATAAAGATTCTTTACAATCTGTGACAACTAATTCAAGCTTCAAATTGGATCATTAACTCAAAAATTACCATGTGTAAATAAATGCCTAAAGATTCATCATTTATATTTTTTTGAACTGAAAAAAAAAAGATTCATCATTTATATAACAAAGATTCTTCAAAATCTGTGACAACTAATTCAAGCTTCCAACTGAGTCAACAATTCAAACCCAGCTCAGAAATTACAAGATTAAAGATCTTGACTTTAAACAACTTCTTTAACCACTAGCATTTGCACATCCAATGACATTCTCCAAGAAAAAACCTCAACTACAACACATCTGAGACCAAAATTTCAAGAACTGAATCACAGATCTAAAAGGGTTTCAAAGGAAAAAAGTTTGCAGAACCTTGAATGTTCTATTGAGAGGCTCATCAACTGCTCAAAATCACCACAAAAAAAAAGTCAAAATTAGTAACTTGTTGAAGTCAAAGAACAAGATGAGGAACAATCATATGAACAAACCTTGGTCCATTAACGCCTTGAACTGATTAATTGCTTCTTGGGAAGCAAGACCCATCTTGATTTAGGGATTATAAATCCAAAAAGATGAATAATAAGATGGGTTTGAGGAAAAAGATTAGAACTTTAGTTGAAAGATTATTGAGCTTTTATTACGATCGTCAATGTGAAGCTCTAAATATTTCTCTCTCTTCTGCTAAAGTTATGAAGACCTTTTATGGATATGAGCTTAATCTCAATCTCTGTGTAGACACGTGACGTTTTAAAGAAATAATGAATAAAGCTTCAGGACGACAATGGAGACCCTACCAAAATTGTTTTCATGACTGAATTAAGCTGATGTATATAGGCAACTTTAAAAATAATCATAAACAAGAAGCCAATAATGTTTTGACAATTTTGAGAGCTTTTTCATTTATGTATTTGAATCTTTTCTTTAGCGGCCAGGCTATTTACACCGGCAAAATTTAACAAAAAACCGCCGACTACGCCGCGTATAGAACTATACGCGGCGTATAAGACCGATATTTCCAAACATAATAAGACAAAAAGAGATATACCGCGGCGTTGTATGCTGTACGCAGCGTTTTGATTGTATTTTTTATTTAATTAGTTTTAAATATTTAAAAAAGGTTTGTTATTGTTAAATTCACGCGGCGT
>JAOYNQ010000001.1:1927883-1940302 GCA_026259685.1 Tagetes patula
CTTGTGTATATATATTGCTGCAATCTGAAGACAAACTCACTCTCATTCACATTGGCTCTTGCACTCCACTCTCAAAATACACACACACACACACACACACTCACTCCTCTCTTTACTTAACATTTCTCTAATCTTAACACTTAGAGATATAACCGAATCATACTCTGAACTTAGACATATCGTTAGTACCATCCTCTCCATAATCTTGTTGTAGTAACAAATATCAAAATCAAACCTACTAAAAACAACACCTTGACCCTTAGACCTTAGGGGTCAAAACATTGTTATGGATAACCCGCTAAACTCCGGTCAAGAAGTTTACCGCATCCGTGGCTAGGAAACCAAAAGTATCAAAAGTCAATTGACAAAAAACATATTGGTTTTCTAGACAGACTTTCTCCTGTTTATCAACCTTGCATGATTCTGTATTTGACGCAACTTGTACCGCAACAAATCCCTTGTTCCTGAAACCAACCAATAAAATACCTTGTAAATCCACACAAACGTATTTCCCCTACCGTCCAAATACAAAATTAAATTAAATTAACACGAAACAACATATAAAAAACAAATAAATTTTCAATTCGTCAAATTTTAAATTCCGTCATTAAATTTTCAAAGGGACAATCAAATGAACATCTCCATTTACGTGACCAAAATTTGGTGACCAATAAATAGAAACGAAAAGATGTGAGAAATTTCCAAACTGTCAAACATTGACGCGCAATCATACTTGATTTGCACAAATCCAAAATTATATAAACTATAAATTACAAATATATTATTATCCCATGAATGAAAAATAATTTAACAATTCTTTTTCGGTCGTCTGCTACACAAATTCAACAATCACCTTCTTCTTCTTCCTCCTCGATCAATACCTTCGTTCTTCTTCAAACCATCACCAACCAGAAGCTATTTGCAACTTTTTTCCAATTTTCTTCATGTTCTTTTGCCCCAATTTCTTGATTGACCCCTTCAATCAGTTCATTCATTTATGGGTTTTTGAATCTTTAATTCATTACCCTTTTTGATACTTTAAACAATCTCCAATACCCATTTACCAGATTTGCTTAAACCCCTTATACAAATTGGTTTTACTCCCAAGTCAAGATTTTTCAAAGACTTTGACTAAATTGATTCAAACCTACTGCAATGTGTTAAAGTTTCTTGATTTATATCAATTGGAGTTGTGTTTAACATTGATCTTGTTTGGATATGAAGCTGTTAGTACGTGTGATCGAAGCTAGAAGTTTGCCTGCAATGGATCAGAATGGGTCATCTGATCCATATGTTAGATTGAAATTAGGGCATCAAAGGTTTAAGACTAAAGTGGTGAAGAAGTGTTTGGATCCTTCTTGGTGTGAGGAGTTTAGTTTCAAAGTTGAAGATTTGAAAGAAGAGCTTGTTGTTTCTGTGTATGATGAAGACAAGTTTTTTAGTGATGATTTTGTTGGAAGTGTTAAAATTCCTGTTTCAAGTGTGTTTGATACAGTTGATAAATCTTTAGGCACTTCTTGGTACCCTTTGCAGCCTAAGAAAAAGTCCAAGATTAAAGATTGTGGTAATTTTTTTTCCCTTTTTTAGTTGTTAAATTTATTGTCTTTTTAGCTTTTAGCTTTTGATGATGGCTGTGTTATAAAGTGTGATATCTTCTTTAGTGATGTGTGTGTTTGTTACCTATGCATGCTACCTTGTGAGGTATTAGGATGAAAAAGAGTCTAAAATGGGCTGTTTGGATATGTGTTTTGGATGTGACTTTGCATTATCAAGTTATTATAGGTTAAACAAAATGGGTTACTGGGATGTGTTTTTTATGAGATCATAAGTTTTTTGAACTTCAAAGAAATTATGATTATTTGAGAAATCAATGCATAAAGTGACAAAAGAGCATTTCTTTTGTAAATAAGGAGATGATGCTTGTGACTTTTGAGATGGCTAGATGGAAGTAAAAGTGTTTAGGTGGTTGCCAAAGGGTCTATGGTCTAGCAGTACCAAGATGTGTAGGAAAAGTGTCCAAAAAGTCCCCAAATTGTCTTTCTTTAATCAAGCATAAGATTGATCAGGGTTTAAATTTTGATCTGAGATTGCATTTATTACCAGGTGAAATTCTTCTTACAATATGCTTCTCACAAAATAACCCGCAATCAGACATGCAATCACAAGTTGAAAGTGGAACAATGTCACCAGCAAGATCTTCCACAGCTTCGACAATGTCGTCACCGTTGAGATCAGAGGAATTAACAGCTCCAACCAAGGAAGAAAAATCAAACAAAGAAAAACTTTCTGGTCTAATTTCTCAAATCTTTAACCGAAACAATGAATTATTACCACCATCAGGCAATACCAAAATCACCGAGTTACAAGAAGTGCCTGAGACCGATGAATCCGAGGTATCTGAAGACAAAACTGATGATCAATCCTCATCCTCTTCAAATTTTGAAGAACTTTTGAAAAAACTGGAGGAAAAAGATGAAGGAAGTGAAATGCCTGCGAATTTACCCGGTGGAGTAGTGTTAGATCAAATGTATGCAGTTCCACCATCTGACTTGAACTCTTTTATCTTTTCATCTGAATCAAACTATCTGAAACAGTTAGCAGATGTTCAAGGAAGTACAGATCTGCAAGTGGGCCCATGGAAATTCGACCCGGAAACTGGAAATTTAAAAAGAACGCTTACTTACGTTAAAGCACCTTCTAGATTAATCAAGGCTTTAAAAGCAATTGAAGATCAAACATATTTAAAAGCAGATGGTAAATGCTTTTCAGTTTTAGCAAGTGTGAACACTCCTGACGCTCCATACGCAAGCAATTATCGAGTTGAGATTGTAACCTCCATATCACCCGGGCCCGAGCTTCCATCAGGAGAAGAATGCTCACATTTGGTGGTCTCGTGGCGAATGAATTTCTTACATAATACAATGATGAAGGGTATGATAGAAGGTGGTGCCCGCCAAGGTATAAAGGAGAGTTTTGAACAAGTAGGGGGTCTATTATCTGAAAAGTTCAAGGTGGTTGACGTGAAAGATGTTGGTTCAGAAAAAGAACAGGCTTTGGCTTCTTTACAGGTGGAAAAACAGTCAGATTGGAAGCTTGCAGTTCAATATTTCGCTAATTTTACTGTAATTTCCACTATTTTAATGGGATTATATGTGGTTGTTCACATATTTCTAGCTATGCCTAGTACAATTCAGGGGCTTGAATTTGGTGGGTTGGATTTACCAGATTCGATTGGTGAAGTCGTTGTTTGTGGAGTGCTAGTGTTACAGGGTGAAAGAGTTATGCATTTAATATCAAGATTTATGCAAGCGCGGGTGCACAAAGGTACATACAATGTTTATTTGATAATTGTTTTACGTGTTGGGTTACCTTTAACTGTTCATTTTGATAATAATAGTAAGCGGTGATCATGGAGTAAAAGCAACAGGTGATGGATGGTTACTAACTGTTGCATTGGTTGAAGGAACCAATTTACCAACGGTTGATTTAAGTTGTTTATCTGACCCATATGTCGTTTTCACTTGCAATGGAAAAACAAGAACAAGCTCAATTAAATTTCAAAAAGCTGATCCTCGCTGGAATGGTGAGTTGCATTTATTTATATCATGATAATTTTTATTTATTTATATCATGATAATTTTTATTCATAGTGTGCTGTTCAAAGTTTAAAAAAGTTGATGAATTGCAGAAATATTTGAATTTGATGCAATGGATGACCCGCCTTCAACACTGGATGTTGAAGTTTTTGATTTTGATGGACCTTTTGATGAAGCTGTATCTCTGGGACATACACAAATTAACTTTGTAAGAAGTAATATATCTGATTTAAGTGACGTGTGGGTCCCGCTTCAAGGGCAGTTAGCCCAAGCTTGTCAATCAAAATTGCATCTAAGGATATTTTTGAATAATACAAGAGGTAGCAATATTATTAAAGAATATTTGACCAAGATGGAAAAGGAGGTGGGAAAAAAGGTAATATATTAACAATCTTTGGTTTCTTTTTAGATCCCACTTTATGATTTCATAAGTTTCTTTGAATAATCCATTTTCTTTTCTTTTTTAACATTTAGATAAAAGTGCGCTCGCCTCAGACCAATTCGGCTTTTCAGAAGCTCTTTAAGCTTCCACCGGAGGAATTTCTGATTAATGATTTTACTTGTCATTTGAAGCGCAAAATGCCACTTCAGGTTAAAAAACAAGTATTTGTATTCGTTTACTCTTTTTTGTAAAATAAAGAAAGTAAGATGGAAACTGAAGGTTTTAACGGTTTGCAGGGGCGTTTGTTTCTGTCAGCAAGAATAATAGGTTTTCATGGAGACTTGTTTGGACACAAGACAAACTTTTATTTTTTGTGGGAGGACATAGAAGATGTTCAAGTGGTCCCGGCTACGTTGTCATCAATGGGTAGTCCGGTTGTGGTTATAACGTTGCATCCGGGCAGAGGTTTGGATGCAAAACATGGTGCAAAGACACAGGATGCAGACGGCCGACTTAAATTCCATTTTCAGTCGTTTGTGTCTTTTAATGTCGCACACAGGTAACTTTCTAACTCATCTATATTAACTTTGTTCTAAAAAGCGACCTGCAGCCAGTGGGTCAAACTTACGGTCAGCAATATCTTTAACTGTTAATATTCAAAATGGGGCTAAAAAAATGAAATTTATTGTTTAAAAAAATAGGACAATTATGGCTTTATGGAGGGCTAGATCCTTAAGTCCTGAACAAAAAGCCGAAATAGCTGAAGAAGAAAGTGATGATAAAAACCAACAAATGCTTGAAGACGAATCATCATCCATCAAAAGTGACGACGAATCAGAAAACAGAAGTCTACAAAGTGAAGAAAGTGGATCCTTTTTAGGACTCGAGGATGTCAGCATGTCCGTTGTATATTCCTCTGTTCTTTCAGCTCCAGTGAGTCTCAACATTTACACATATATATATTATCAAACCTTTATATTTTTAAATCCATTTTTAAAGAAAAATTGTGTTTTACTGATGTGTGTGTATTCCAATTCCAGTCTAGTTTTGTGATGGAGTTGTTTAGCGGGAGCGAATTGGAACGACGAGCAATGGAACGGGCCCGCTGTGTCAATTATTCAACGAGTCCATGGGAGTGTGAAAAGACAGATGTTTATCAGAGACAAACATATTACAAGTTTGACATTAGTGTTTCGCGTTATGGAGGCGAGGTCACCTCGAGTCAGCAGAAATCGCGTCTAGCTGACAGAAACGGTTGGCTTGTAGAAGAAGTAACAACTCTCCATGGGGTACCGCTTGGTGACTATTTCACTGTATGTATACATAATGCATACATGTATGAATTATCATGAAAAGGGTAATTATTAACTTTTGATGTGATTATTGCAGCTTCATACAAAGTACCAAATAGAGGATCAAGGGTCAAGATCCACAGGATGTAAAGTAGTGGTGTATTTTGGGATCGCGTGGTTGAAAAGCACCAAACATAAGAAAAAGATTACAAAAAACATACATGCGAATCTGCAAGAACGCATGACGATCATGTTCAGTACAATTGAGAAGGAATTTGTATCAGGAAAAAAACAGATTCAGACGTGATTTGAGAGAGTGAGAGCGTGTTGTAAATGCACTTGTAACCCGGGAAGCAGTGGGCTCTCGGATGATGACTCCCAAACGCAGTGACAGGATCAAAGGCGAAAGGTCAGGCGGGATGATTTTTTGATTTGATATTAATGTTTGTATAGTTGTTTGTTATAATGATTTGGAATGCAAAATATAGTTGTGTACAAGTGTAGGAAGTAGTGAATCATTCATGTAGACAATTTTCACGTTTAAATACTTTTAAAGGATAATTATTTTGAATATAGATACTTGGTTTGCTTCAATGGTCTCACAATATGTATTTAGTAACAATGTGAATTTTATGTATGTTTGATTTTCTTATCTTTCTGGAAAGATAAAAGATACTAATGATATGAATTTGTAATAAACTCAAAATGCAAAATATCACCCGCATGTAAATTTCTTTTATTCTTGTAAAAAGGCATTTCAGCAAAGTTATTTTAAAAGTTTTTTTTATAAACTATAAAGTTTTTATGATAAAACATTATAAAAAAAATAAAAAAAGAAGTTATATACATGTAGAGTATATATTATGTTTATAGTTATAACTAAGTAAATGATAGTCCTTTGATTCTCTCATATTTTTTTCTAGTCTTTATTTGATTTTATTACTTTTAACTATAGGGTATTTGCCGTTGTCACTCCCAACTAAAATCTTGATAGAAATCATGTTCTAGTTTCTAGTCTAAATGTCATTTGTCTATTTTAGAGGGGGCCAAATGCAACTTATATTTTTATAAATCAGTAACTCCTTAGGGAGGTAGGAAAGGTATTAGTGAGTTTGTTAGGCTCTTCACTAGGCATTGAGAAGAGCATTGCCCTGGATCATTTCGGTGGTAGTTTCGAGTCTCTAGATCCGACTGCATCATCTTCTTCATTGCAATTTCAGTTCATCTCCTAATTTGATTTTACTTTTGAATCCAACTGTCATAATCGGATTTGAATTTCTATCATTGGTCTGACATGTTGCTTTCCTTTCTTCTTACATGGGAACTTCTATTAATACTCGTTTAGATGCTCACGAAAAGCATATCAAACTGCTTCAAGATGATGTCGCTGAAATCAAAAACACTTTGAAGGTATTGGAAGACAATTAAGCTGAATCTGGTGAATTTTGGAAGGTGGTGCTTGCTTGGATAAAACGACATGGTTCCAGTTTTCCAACCCCAAGTACCCCAATTGCTTCAATTAAGTCCAATGATACAGTTTTGAGTTAAATCCTAACAGAAACAATTTTACACTTGTTTTATGCTTTCCCGCAATTTTATAAACCCTAGAATCATATACACCTAATTAACACACAAGAACGAATATAATAATAAAATTGATGTTCTAGGCAATAAAACGAGTTCAAGGACTAAAATGTACCTTGATTAGAGTTAAATTGAATAAGAAAAAGAATCATTTGAAGTTTCAATGATCAATTTCATCTAAACCTAGGTTAAATCTCAACTTTGTTGTTATTAACACAATATGAACCTCATTTTTGAATCTCAAATTCGTTAATCAATTGATGAACTTGACATAGGAAGCTTATAATATCAATTACTAAGATGATTGAATAATCATTTGCTCTTAAACAACATCAAATCGAAGATTTGGTGTTGGAGCAGTGAATGAAAATGACAAACAAAATTTTCACAAATCCTTCAATTAATCAATCAATCAATCCTTGATCAATTGATGTATAATTCTGGAAATCAACATGAAATCATGATTCTAAGCTTGTGGAAACTTCAAATCGATCAATAACAACAACCACAGACACCAACAACACTGTACCAATTGAAAAACCGTTTTGATCTGTATGTGCGGTTGTTTAAGGATTGTTGTTATGATTAGTGATGCAGAAACTCACTAATCATTCATTGATAT
Source organism: Tagetes patula (assembly GCA_026259685.1). Lineage (NCBI taxonomy): Eukaryota > Viridiplantae > Streptophyta > Magnoliopsida > Asterales > Asteraceae > Tagetes > Tagetes patula. Next base: position 1,935,360 of record JAOYNQ010000001.1, read on the forward strand.
AGATTATTTCATGAATAATAATGAGATTTGAACCTTGATTCAAAATAAGATTGTTAGGTTTGTTATTTATTGAGAGAGTTTCAGAGAAAATGTTAGGTGTGGGTATTAATGATTATTTATGTTTTAAAGAAGGTTTGAAAATAGACTTTATAAAAAGTTCTCTTTAACTTTATACACCACTTATTTGTTAAAAACATAATGTGTTCTCCATAAAAATCTACATCTACATATATTATATACCAGGTTAGAGACTCGTGTTTAACACGAGATTAAGTTAGAATAAAGTTTAAATAGTAAAACTAAACAAAACTTTATATGAAATTATTCAATTATAAATCCCTCATTCAAATTAAAACTGTTTAAATACTTCTTTATGTAAAGTCCAGTAATTACAGAATATGGTTTTATAAAGTGTATGATAACCCGAAATTAATAACAATGTCATATTTGTTGATAAGATAGACATAGAAAAACTCATGAACCATTAGGAAAACTTAAAAAAATATCCACTGTGACTCCAAACTACAAGTCTCTAAATACTTCCTTATACACCACATTGGATGTCTTATTTGTAGGATTACCGTCGTTATAAAAAGTTAACAGTTTCAGCTCATCTCTACTTTTTACTCTTGACAAAGCTATGTACAATTGGCCATGTGAAAAGCAAGGTTGTTTCAACAATAAACCAACTCTTGATAACGATTGTCCTTGACTTTTATTAATGGTCATTGCAAAACAGCAATCGGAAACTATCTTCGTTGAAATTTGAATGCAATCTTCTTATTAGATGGTGTTAAAGCAAGCCTCGGGATAAAAGTTGTTGTTCCAATATTACTTCATGAGATAACTTCCGCTTCTACAACACGAGTTCCGAGTGACAATACCCGTAAGCGTGTACCATTGCATAAACCGTTTTTTTATCAATATTGCGTAGTAGCATGACAGGAGCACCAATCTTTAGTGCTAACCTGTGGTTTGGCAAACCTGAAATTTTAAGACCATTTAAGTCATCCGGTAAGTATAAATTTTGGTCAAACCCCTCATGTAAATCCTCTGACTCACAGATATTATCCGAACTCAAGTATTCTTTTTCATCTACAGGAATCATAGATAGGAACAAATCATTTATTTCTTCTATAACTTCATTTGTTGGAGTAAGAATTGCTCTTTCTTGAAAAAACTTTGAATTTGTGAAGTTGGTAAGAATTGAAGGATAATCAAACTCTATAAGATGAGAGATAGGATCATATGCATCCATAATAAGAATACCATCCGGTATCTCTATAACTGCCTTGTCATCATTTGGGCCCCTAACATTTCCTTCCTCTAAATCTAACAACCACTGACCAAAGATGTTAGTCTGGTGAATATTATTTTCATCACTACCAACATGTAAGCGCATGTTCTTTGGTAACTTAAGAACCTTACAAGTATCCCAAATGTACGAAGAACTCAATGAAGCATTCACAACCACTTGGAATAACGGGAAGAATTTGTCTAAAATCTCCACCAAAGACAATTGTTTTGCCACCAAATGGTAAATCATGATTCTTGGAACCATTAGATGTCAATATATCAAAACCATGTCTATGTACCATCGGCGCTTCATCCCAAATAATCAACGAACTTTTATTTAAAAGATTTGCAAGGTCGCTACCGAGCATAATGTTACAAATAAAGTCTTCATTAAGATTTAATGGAAGAATAAACCGAGAATGTGTTGTCCTACCTCCAGTCAATAATAAAGATGCAATCCCACTTGAAGCGACGTTTAAAACAATCTCTCCTTTTGATCTTATTGATGCAGATAATGTCTTCCAAAGAAATGTCTTACCGGTTCCTCCATAACCGTAAACAAAAAAAATCCCCCCTTTGTTTTCTCTCACGACATTTGTAATTTCATTAAAGATAGACCTTTGTTCATCAGTTAATGTCATAAAAAGATTTGTGAACTCCAATTGAAGGTCAACTTTGTTGTAATCTAGCTCTTCAGTAATAAGACGATTATTCGAGGAATAAACTGACACATTATCAGGGTAAGGCATTGTATTCCAGTTCCGCAAGGTGATATTATTACGAACTAAGATATTTTCAATCTCATACAGAGTGAGGTTTTTTAATTTTTCGTCATTTAGGGATAAATCTGCAAATATCGTGTGCGTAAATATAACTTTTATGCATCAATATGCCATTTTATTAGACTAAAAACTGCTTTGTAGCAAGTTTGTGGTTTAGGGTTTATAGTTAATCACAAGATAACCAGACCAAAATCTCAAAACTTGAAAGTTGAAATATTTAGCTTGAAGGATCACAAAACTGTGTAGTTAAACATTTCACAAGTTTATAAATTAATGTCAAGAACAAATTCAAGAATCGTAATAATCAATTTTGTAGTTTTAAAAATTGATAAGGAGTGTATAATGTAATTGACAATGATTAAAGTCTAAGGGAAACAAACTATTCATTTTGTTATCCTCTTATAATTTTAAAAATCTAGATAAAAAACCAAGCTAATAAGAATAAATGAGACATACCAGAGTTCTTTAGAATAATTCGTTGTTTATGTAAGATGCCATCTAATAAGATTTCCTATGTTTTTTTCCCACACATACTCAGGCCTAGAGAGACACTGACAGGTTAACATCGTAGCAAACAAAGTCCTTAAATAATAACCAGACCCAACATGACTTGCTTCTTGAATAGCTTCAACATATTCTGTGTCGTCGTCTAATAGTCCAAGAGCAAAACATGTTTGTCTAAATGTAGGATGTATTTGACCATCTACGGTACGAATATCTTGTAAGCCTTGCTAAGAGAAGGAGGAACCGAATGAATTCGACCAATAGAAATTCCGTTTTTCCTTTCTTTCCAGCGAAGTTCATCCTGCTTCCATACAAATTTTGTAGGAAATTCGACATACGATAGTTTTCTTGCATCCTCATTCGTTTCGTTACTTTCCATCCAACCTAGAAACTTGGAAACTTCCATAGATGGTTTGTTAAGTACGTTATCGATATCATCATCCTCGCCGTATACAACTTGTTGTTGGTCTGGAAGATGGAAAGGTAGCCTAATCACTGAAGGATACCTGTGGTGAGCATCGTATGCGAATATCCTCCATGTTGCCTCACATGTGTGACATCTGCCACAAACCCGCACCCGAATACCCATCTCGAACCCGAAGTATTTACCTTTTAAATTGAATTCGTATTTATTTCCTGAAAGTTTAACGTTCCTTATTATGATTATTAATAAATACGTTAGACTTTTACGTTATTCCCGTCTTATTTAATCGATCGTATTTATCTCAAAATATCCGCGTGTACCAGATAAATACTATAAAAAGTAATCTTGTAAAAAATTTGTTAAACAAAACCGGTTTTAAGTCTAAATATAGTCTCTTAACGTCATAAACAAACTAAAAATATAAAAATGTAAATCCTATAACGTTACGTCTCAACCCGGTTAAGTTAATTAGTTATTGTAATATATAAAACTACTTTGGGCCAAAACTGTCAAAAATGAAACTTAAACTAAAGTTTAAACCACAACCTATTAAACAACTCAAACCACAAGGGCTAAAAGTGAAAAAATTGTAAAACCCAGGCCCCCTTCTCTGGTTCCCCGTATTTCCGGCCGGTCTTTGTTGCCGGCGCCGACAAGCTTCGGCGAGACTCCTTGATGCGTTTTTAACTTTCCAAATTAGCCGAAAATCATTCCTAAAACATTCCTTATGCAGTTTCGAACCCATTAATGGCCATATTACGCGTGATTTCAACTGTTTAGGCTCGAATTAATTTGTGACAAAATTTAAAATCGCAATTACCAAATTTAAACCCGTAATTGACGAATTAACCTTCCTAAATCCTTCCTAGAACTCGACTAACATCACACCATCACCAGTTCACTTCAGTTTTCTCTGCAACCGTCGATTCAAGCTTCAAAAATATAATTCCGGCGACTTAGGTGTTTTACACCTTCGGAGCATCAATTCTGGTAATGTTTGTATTCATTTTATTCCTCTTGATCATATTCATCTTCCTAATCCATCAATGCATCTCATTTCAGTTCCATATTCTTGAAAATCATCATAAACAGCCGATTCTTGTCTCTACTCGAAACCATATCAAACCTTCATCAAAAAGTGAGTTTCTTATATCAAAATGACCGTGATTCGATGTAGATTAAAAGCCCTATGTTTAATTTGAATGAGATTAACAAGTTAAAACGAATTGAATGGGTTTTGTTTCTAGGGCTTGTATTGGAAATGAGTGTTCTTGAGTTATAAGGATAAAATATTTTCTGTTGAGTTGTATAACAAAAAATGCAATCTGGTCTGGTGGTTTATGTTGCTATTGTGAAATGGCCATGGGTTCGAGTCCCATGGCCTGTTTTTCTTAATTTTACACTTTTAAACATTTAACCATAATTTTCAAATAACCGAAATAACGTATTTTAAGTTAAATATATTTTCAAAGCTTAAAAACTTATAATTGCAAATACACACACACACACACACATATATATATATATATATAAAATAATAATTCATGGTTGTAAATATTTATACAACATATCTTAGTAGGAAACTAAAATAGATTTAAAAAAAAAATATATGCATACGATAACGTTTCGTATAAATTTCCAATTTGTATTTCAAAACCCTAAATCCCAAATCCGAAACCCTAGATCTCGGATTTTTGATTCTGGTTACTATTGTTTCGTTTCTAAGTTAGGGCTTTTCCCAATTAATTAGGTGATACTAATATTTGGGCAACCCTCGGTTCTCTTTAGCTGTGTTTCTATTGTTTTGGTTACTTTCGTATTTCAAGGTGAGTAAATTCACTTCCCTTTTTATTTTTACATTTTGGGGCTGAAATATGTTCAATTACTATACAATGTTTTCAGTTTTCTAATTGTTTTTCAAATGAGATCATTAAATG
>JAOYNQ010000001.1:1960359-1972668 GCA_026259685.1 Tagetes patula
ACAGCAATCGAACACCATAGCCAACATAGACCATCAACGAAGACCATAAATCAGAGAATGCATGCTTGATCGGAAACAAAGATCGCTAATGGTGGCAACCGGAGAAATCGCGCAGCGAATACGAAATCAACTTAACGCTTTGTTCCCGAGTTCATTAAAGGATGGAAATGAAGGGATTCCATCCTTTTCTTTTCTCTTCCTTTCCCTCCCCTCCATTTCCTTCCAAATTGGAAAGATTATATTTACACTAAAAACGTTCACTTTTCCTTCCATTTCTTTCCTTAAATTAAACTCAGGAACACTTTCGGTTTTTTCTTTCCTTCCAAATCTTTCCCTTTCTCTTCTTAAATGAAACTCGGGAACTAAGCCTAAGAGATAGAGAGGAGAAGAGACGCACGTGGATTTCACGTGGAAAACCACCGACCTTCATCTTTAGAAGGTTTATAAATTTAAGTGTAAATCTAAACGGTAATAACTAAATTACTTAAACATATCATTTGTATATTGTGTCTTTCAAGTTTCCATTTTCTTTAGATTAATGAGTAAGCATCACACGTTTAGTTTGACTCGGAGAATTAGGAAGCAATGTGGCTAGGAGAATTAGATTTTTATAAATAGACTTTAATATATATTAGGGGTAATTGGGTTATTTAATCTTTTTTTCTATGGTCAATTGACGATCAAACTAACCGAGGGGTGCAAATGATTTACTTTAAAAAGTCTAGGGTTACAAAAAGTCTTAATATTTAAGTGGGGTTGCAGAGTGCTATTGGGTGTAAACCACAGGGTTGCATTTCACACTTAACTCTAAATATAACAATTATATTTTTTTTCTAAATATTATTATTTAACACATGTGTAACACACGGGAATTTAACTTACTATTAACAATTTAACTAACTAACAATATATGTATTCTCTAATACTCTACAAAAATCAATACATGGCAATTAATAATACTACAACGTTTATTCATAAAAGTTAGTTCTCTTTCAAAATTTCCAACTTTTTATTCTGATCTACGAAGATTAGAAACCATAACGAATGGTTTGTCTCACAGTTTGACACAAACGTTAAACACTGCTAATTGTCAACCAAGTAGAAAGTCAATAGCCTTAAAAGTTTCATGTCCCCCATGTTTGCCTAAAGTCCTAAATTATCACTGACAGCAGGTTTGGAGGGCGTGATACAGTACACCCGACAACCCAGATGCTGTACTTGAAGACCAGCACTTTCACACCCGCTGAAGAACAATGACTCGTCTTCTTTCCCAATTCTGCGTCTCCAACTCATCAAGAAAGCTGGCCGCAACAGTTCTGAAAGACCATCTCAATATATAAATAAAATATTTGTGCAATAATATTCTTTTGGATTCACAAGTTACTTAGAGGTGGTCAATGGGTAGAGTTTGGTTGCGTTTTTATTTACAGGTCAAATGATTCAAATAAATAAGATAACTGGAAACGAACCTGTCAAATGCGTTAAAAGTCATTTAAATTCTGTCTTTAACTTATACAACCTCCTAAATTATTTTCTTCAAAAATTATGATTATAAGTGTAACAGTATGTGTTAATCATAACTAGCCCATTAATTCCTCAAAAAAAAATTAACATAAAGTTGGTTGCATGTCACCCGATCAAAACCGGTCCTTTTCAACTCTCTAAACCTTTTCAACCCTCTAAACCGTTATCCAAACTGTGCATCTTGCAATTTGATACACTAACTATTTAGAAATGATTAGACAAGATTTTGAGAGAAAACACAACCCAGCCCATTTTGACAGGCACCGAAATCCAATTGATTTGACCCGTTATCTGGACTGCTCAATTTTCCACCTCTAGTTTCAAAGTCAAGATTTACAATATAGACATTTTACCCTGAGTTTGAGGAGTTGTGGCAGTTTTTCGGGGAGTGTAAGAGCTTAGGAGGAAGCAGAGAGTCTTTATTAAATTTGGATACTGTTTCACATCTGTAAAAAACCAAAACGAATTGGAAACCAAACAGAAAGATAAACAAATAGAAGCAGTATATAGATTCAAGAGCTGTTCTGGATTATAAAAAGTACTACAAGTGGAAAAGAAAGACAGGGTGTTTAAATCTTCAAACCATCAATTATTAGATAATCACATAATTTACAAGAGCAAGCAATTTTGGGGAGAAAAATAAATGAAAAAGAAAAGGCACTGGAAAACATAAATGCTACTTTTAGGTTTGAATTACCAAAATCTGTTGAAAGGTGTTTAATTCTGACAAATGGAAGTGATATATGCATTATCAGAAAAAAAAAATTGTTTTTTAACAAGAAAGTGAGAAACCAAGTACAATTGCTTACGAGGTTAATCACTCAGAAGTCAAAAAACCATATAGGTTAACATGGGAGGTTTAAAATTGCAAGTTTTAATCATTTTTGGCATAATATGATCAGCAACAAGCCAACAATCTTTACTCTGCAATATGGTAACTTAACATAATATACAAACCTTGTGGAATCAACATTATAAGTGGCGTATAAACAAATCCATGGACTACGGAATTTCCCATTACATCGAAATATCGAATATGAAAAAAAAATAAGAAGAGGGTGTGATCGTAACTCTAAAACAAGAAAATGGTTAGGAGTTATTCTAGAACACTGTCCTAACTTTTAAGTATATGTTGGTTAACTTAGAAATGTTTATTCTGATATCATGCAACATTGCAACATATGCAGGATGGAAATGAGATTGAAGGACTTACAAAGTAAGATGTCACTAGCAATAATGAGGTCCCATTCTGGATGAGGATTTGGAAATGGATCACCCCATGAATCTGGTAAATAAAAACAGAAGATACATCACTTTAACACGCATAAAAAAGTGGTGGAAGTGGTACTATAAGTGGGTCAGCTAACGGGTAAAACAAGTCGCTTCTAGAGTTCTAGTAGAGTTCGATATGGACAAGGTTGGATTGGCCCAGTAGCCCACAAACACTTTTTTTTCCTTTTCTTCAGATCTTCAATGACTAATGCGCGCTAAATATGATTACAAAAAACAATATTACTACAAATATAAATTCAAATTTTTGGACAAGATTATCTAGGAGATCCATGAATTAAAAGTAGTCTTTACATGGCTTTTCAACACTTGTGACCCTTCCTGTTATAGCTAAATTTTTTTATTTGACCTGTTTAAGAAAGAACACAAGTACACAACCGAAATTATCCTACTTTTAAGTAAATGGGTTGATATTGCCATCTTTAACTTGAGGGTATTGACTTGAGGTAGAAAAGGAACCGACTTAACTTCAACTGTCCTATTCAACCAACTATGATTAGTAACTAAGATACAATGGGTTTATGTACAAATTACCATAGGATAAAAAGGGCCATCAAAGAACCCCACACCAATAAATAAACTGTCACATGAACCATGGTAGCAATAGAGTAACAACCGGGATGTTAGTCTTTTACAGTTACAACTCTGATGTAATCATGGTTTGACTAGCAAATGGTAAGCATTACTTCCTCTTGGTTCATGTAACATTTACACACCCAAAAAGGCTTGAATATTGTGTAACAAAAGTTGTGTACCAAATCAGTTCATGTTTTCACCTTATCACTTGCATTTACAAAATTTCATTTGACCTATTACCACTTTTGACCTACTACCCATTTTGATCTGTTTAAGAAAAGTTTTCATTTGACCCAATGCCAGTTTTGACCAGGTATCCAAATTCCAAGCTAACCTGCCCGACTCATTTGCCAACCGTACAATTAACAAAGAAGTTATGAGATATATAAAATCCATTAAATAATGTATAAGTGGACAAGAGAACTAACGTTTGATATGAGGAAGCACAGGAGTTACTCCATTAACCCTGCAATTATGAGCAATGTTATCTTCAATCTCCTGATCATCGTAGTCAGAAGTTGTAATGTCTACCTGATACAACTTCTTCAAAAAGATAGCCAATGCACCTGTTCCACTGCCATCACTTAAAAGATAATATCAAAAACACAAACACCTAAAATGAAAACGCAACAGCAACGCCAAATACCCTTTACTAAACAATATTCAACTAAAAAACTATAGCGTCACTAAATCGCAAACCAATCTGCAATATTCAACATGCAATCAAAATCAAAGATAGAAGTAAAAATATTGAGGTAGAACCAACTGAACTTGCCTTCCCAACTCAATGATGTGGCGCCCTTCTATTTTTGACCTGTTTTGAACTAACCATTCTATAAATGCAAATGTTCCCGGCCATAGTAAGTTGGCGTTCATCTGATGAAAGGAAAACTCTCGAATAACTAATTCCTGCCATCAAATATATATTAAAGGCATTACTAAATGCAAGAAAAATTAATATATATGGTTTCTAACTTTGTGACAGACATAATAGCATCCTCATGCTGAACATAAAACCCAAAACCATCTTCTCAGAAGATTGGTAATCGAACCTAATATGATTTTCTGCATAACATTCCTTGTGAATTTGCGTCTACGGCAATAATACTCCTCAGATTAATCTTACATACTAACATCTAACCAGTTTAAAATTTCATATTGCATATTATAGTATTATACAACTACTATTCCTGCAGAACTTAAAAACTGCTTTTGTAGAAAGATTGCCATGATTATTCTTCAGCGTATAGTTCACATGCTATAGATTTTTTTTGAAGCAATATTTGTTGTTTTTTTCTTAAAGGTCAATATAATTACATCAAAATAGAAGGCAAACAAGCTGCGCGGCTAACCCTTTTTGGATAGCAAAAGTAAGCTATGACTAATAAAAAAGCTATGCATAACTCATTGGGACTCGACTCAATTAAGCAACTCCACAACCAATAAGCATCTTAATTAAGATCTTAAAACAACAATCAATACAATAATAGAATGCTAAATTGAGCTATAAAACTGATTCTAAAGAGTTATAATGATTTATACGCAACTACTGGCAAAGAAATAGACAAACTGACCATTTCAGGAAATTGGTGAGTTCTCTCAACATAGGTCTGAGAGTTGTCTAGTGTTTCCTCATCTGAAAGCAGCAAGCAATAAAAGTGAGTTATGTTATGATAAACAATTGCAGTTGTGTTTGTGTGAGGGAGAAAGAGAACCTGCAGATGAGTCATCGTCTTCATGAAAAAGCGAAGATGGGGAAAACAGAGCAATGTCCATTGTAAGCAAGCGCCTGCAACTAATGACGCCCTATAATAATGACCAATTTTTATTTTTTTTGTTTCAACATGACACAAACACATTCCAACCACGGGTATCCGGATTTAAAATACCCTAATTTTTTGATATCTAAAATTTTTAGATAATAGTTTTCATTATTTGTATTTGATTCTGAACTTTTGGATATTCGGATTTTGAATGCCTGAAAGTTTGGATACGAATTCGGATACTATCCAAATATCCAAATATTCTGAACTTTTTTTTTTTTGCATTTCATTTAATCCAACATTAGCCTTAATGTCTTAATGTTAAGCTACTAATAAAAAATATCTGAACACAATTAAAGTCAAAATACAAATATCTAAATAACTAGTTGTTTTAATCAAACATCAATCCTAAACGTTTAAGACATTCAAATAATCCTTCAGTATTCACATCCGACAAGTCCACTACTTGTATTATGACCACGACCTATAAGTCGACAACAAAAAAAACTAACTAGAAATCAAATATTGAAATTTTCACAAACATGAATACATGATAATGAAGTTTTTTAGAATCTCTCACACTTTTAAAAACTAATATTGAAATCAAATATAAGTTATGTTTTGTTATTCAATAAACTAATATAAAAAAGACTATGAAGAACACTATAAAAAGTATAAATGTGTTTGAAAGGTACAAACGTGATCGGAGGTATGCACCGGTCGGAGGTCGGAGGGTGGAGATTGTGAAGAGTGAATGTTATTGAAATACTTACAGCCCTAATTTCAACCATTATGACCCAACCATCTTAGGAGCTGTTTGTTTCACATTTTATTGCTTCAGTTCAGTGCTTAATTTATTCAGCATTCAGAGCGTTTGTTTCATAAAAAAAAGTCTCTGAATGGTCCAGTTAAGTGTTGAATGTTTAAGAGACAGATATGTAGTTTGTTTTTTCAGAGGTAAAACGTCTACAGTCTGCGAACCACATCTGTAGAAGAAGAGGTGGACCAAAAATCTGCAGTCTGCAATAAGAATACTGTTTGTTTTTTAACGTCTGCAGACTGCTAAAATAAACTAAAATTTTAATAAACTACTTTTTAAACTTAAAGAGTTTTTCAACATTGAAATTTATATAATAGTTATATGACACCGAAATAATATTTATAAAACCATAATAACATCTTTAAAATAATATTTATCTCGTAATTTAGTCATAAATTCCTAATCTGATACAGTACCATGTGCTTCAACATTTTCTTCACTAACATCAACGTGCAATCGTGCACATGGCTATTTTGTAACAACATATCAACATCAACATCAAGTTATTTAAGAAGTTTAAAGCTAAATTAATAACAACATCAAAATTGAAGGACCAGAGTTGTAACTTGGTAACTAAAACCCAACTCCACCACTTATCGTTTTTGTTTTTCCGAAGTAAAGATCCGGTGGTTGCCGGCAAGCTCCGGTCAGTCCCAAAATCTCGTCCCTGATGATTTCTAGTCTAATTAAACCATCCTAACCCGTTTTTATGCTAGTTTTGAACCTTGGACCATATCTCAAGTCGAATACATGTAACATTTTTAATCATATCTAAGTTGTTTCTAACTCTTCAATCCAGGAAAAAATGTTACGAGCATTTAACGTGTTAATCAATCAATTCTACGAACTAATATGATCCTATAATCAATACACACTTAAACAAACAATCAAATTCATCATCACCACACCAAATCAACTGAAACGATCATACTGAGTCACGATATTTTGGGTTTATTGAACAATATCGAAACATCACGTTTCTACTACAATTGATCACCGAAAATCATTCACCAGGTCGTCATGAAGAAATCTGGAAATCTGGAGCTTTAATTGGATTCTAACAACCCAGATCATTAAATCGAAATTTTGAAGTCGTTATTCTTTTTCTTTGCTTTGTTTTTATCTTTCGGCTTCAATCAAGTAAGTTTTATATGTCTTTTTGCTCGTGTTCATTCTCATATTAAAAGCTCTAAACTTATTTTAGAGTATCATGAATCATCAGCATGTAATATAGGATTTAGTGCTTATGTTCTTGATTGGATTTGAGGAAAAACTTTAATAACAGAATAAAATCAATTAAAAATGAATCTATTAAACAAAACAGACTTTGTGTAGTGGTTGGAAGTGTAGTTGTTGGACCAGAAGTTCCTGGGTTCGAAACCAGGGAGCAACATTATCTATAAACTAATTTTCATAACCTATAAACTAATCACTATAACATATAAATTGTAAATTGCCAAAAATCCTATAAAATAAATAAAACCATGATTTTGTATAAATTAATTTTATAAACTTAAATTTTAATATTTTTAATACTTTTAAAATACTATAAAATGTAGTTTAATACTTCTAAAATAAATGCAAGTTTTATAAAAAAAAATAGTTTATAAATTTAGACTTTTTATAAGGCTTCTGAATATATATAAATGTGATAAACATATAATATATTTTTAGACGTTTAGTTGTTTACTATTAGTAAAATATATTATTTGAATATCTATCGTGATCAAGATATGGTTATTACCATTACTATTATTTTCCCGTCGTTATTATTAAATAGATTTTATATATTTTTTGTCGTTTAACGATAAACCCGCAAATCACAATTTGAAACCCTAGAATTCCAAATTACCTTAGATTCCTACAGGTACAATGTTAGTGTTAATGGTTTGACAAACCCACCTGGCTAGACAACATTGATATGTGATTTAAACCCAACAATTCTAATTCCATATTTACTATGTTGCTATGCTATGACAGTTATTGCTATACTATGATGCTTGTTGCTATGGCATGTCCCTAAGTTGCTAATTGATTATTGATAACTTATAGATCGAGAAGATTAAATGACAGTTTGTTAAAAGTTATCTTTAATTGATACATGAGTGGTTTCTCATGTTAAATGGCTAAACAATATGTTGTGGGTTTCTAAGTGGTTGTACATGTAAGAGTCATGGTAGGGTAATATTACGAAATGGCTATACATGTAAGATTGCACAACATACTTATGATGATCTCGGATTTCCATAATATTATTTACCAATTGTGTTTTTACTCACTAGCTATTTTAGCTAACTTTATTTTCACATATTTAAGGTGGTGCTTGTTGTTGATTTATTGCTATTAAACAAGACATATGGATGCATTGGACTTAGAGAAAAATAATGAACACTATTGCATTTACTATTTTGGTTATTGCTTTTGTTTTATATTTAAGACTTATGTTAATCATTATTAGACATTAATAAAAGTATACCATGTGCTTTGTTTACTAAAGATATCCATTTCTATGGCAACCCGGTGTTTTTGCCATCAGGTGGGGTGTCATATACATACTCTTTTTAGGGGAGAAAGCGTGTACAAGCTTTAAAACATTGATGTACATAAATTATACGCGGAAGAATAAGTGATCATGTGAACAACAATGTTGCTATGATTGATTGTCGTAGATAATGATTGTATAAATGTTGATAAATTAGTATGGGAGTACTAGTGTAGTATGATATTACATGACTACAAATACATGAATGTGAAGTTCCAAGTCAAAGTGAACAAATGAAGTAGTATTAGTAAGAGATGTTATTGATGTATTATGACATATGTGTTAAGTATGTTTTTAAATGTGTAACATGATGGTTATGTAAACATGTTATTGTTTTTAGGTACGATATACTTTTTAACTTGAAAGTTTATGTAACTACGAATTACTATGTATGCTAGGGTCTAAAGTTAGATTACTACACTTAGTAACTCTTGTGTAAGAATGAGCAATTTATGAAGTTAAGACTATGGTGGGTGACACGAGATTGATAAAAATAAACATGAGCGATAAACTGATTTCTTGTATGATTAAATGAGAAGCGTTTTATATGAACGTGAGATGGGTCGAACATGATTACTTTTAGAACATATCAATGATATTTGGTTGTGTATAGGTTGACTTATTTGGGATAGAAGATGTTAAAATTAATATTGGATCAAATTGGTTCAAGATGAAACCTTCAACTTTTCTCAATAAGTATGATTGTTTTTTGAAAATCATTAAAAAATTCAGATTAAGGTGATTATTTTGGCAAGAAAGTTGAGCCTACTACAAACCATTTTTGTAAAACATTTTAAAGATTCAAATTTTAAGAAGGTCAAAGTTGGATGTGAACAACTGATGCATATAAGGTGCAACAAGGGAAATAGAGTTATATGAAAATTTGATTAAGTTGGGTGTTTGCATACACTTGATCTGAACAAGAATATTTATTAAAATTGACTAATTACACTTATTAAAGTATGTGTAAGTGTCTAAACCTACTTGTGAATGCGGCATGCAAGTTAGTGAATGAGGTATGCAAGTAATTACACAAGAGGGTCATTATGGGTTCAATATTGCAAGATGCAATAAGATAAACTTAGGTTGATAAACTTTATGGACACAATAATGTTATAAAGTTATGGTGAACCTTAGACCAAAAGCAACTTTTTTCACATCATATACTGAATCGACATCTATCTAATGAATTAAACATTTCCGGTATAAATGAAAGAAAAATGTGATTGTGTTAACCTAGATATTTTATTGAGAAATTGTGATTAGCAAATTTGATAATCCATTGAGGAGTAAAGGATCGTTGTGATCCATGAAAAGTGTTGGATACCTATTGGTCTTACGACCTATAAATGATGGGAAAACGAATTCTATGAACTAACAAAATATGAAAGAAGATTATTGACGAAAAAGGAAATAAAGCTTCGAAACTTGGGAGATGACTTTTAGAAAGTCTAATGAGCAAGCTTGAAGCTTTACATGTAAGACACATATAAATAAAGGTATTCTGACTACACGTTATAATACGAGTAACAAATTGTCACATTATTACGTAAAAGGTACGAGTTAATGTTCAAAAAAATATGGTGTAATGTAAATTGGAAACAAACCTAGGAGTTAAGGATTGACAAGAGGTCTTTGATCTTGAGAAGGATCACAAATCTTTTGGTTGAAAATTTATAAACCAAATTAGTTAATGTAAGGTTGTGCTTTTTAATGAAAATGATGATCAATATGCAAAAGTGTAAGACGAACACAAGGATTTATACGAGGAAAAACCCTTGATCAAGATGTGACCGCCGACATAAAAAATCTCGGGTGATGACAATCGTCTATCACCAATATATAAATGACAAAAATGAAGTAAAACTTGAGAACTATGGTTGTTAGTACATTAATTGTGTGTGTGAAATTGTAGAAAGAAAACAGTCAAGAGAGTTTTGAAAGTGTGAAGATCACGTGTGTGATAGCTTAGCCATAGTCTCATTTATATACTACAAAATAAACGAATTCATCTCCTAAATTTAAGCTAGAGCCGTTGAAGGTTGTTGACCATGATCCCAGCTCATTCCACAACTCCATTAACCGAGATTTACGGTGGACGTAGTCATATGGCCGTTACCTGCATTGACATATAAAAAACACAGAGAGAACAAATGTTAGTGAATCGACAGCTATTAGTACCACGGATCCTCAATCCTTCAGACGCTAAGGATACTCAATCCAGGGCGTTTCAGGATACATGATGACCAAAACTTGAGCCCAAACAATAAAGATACCCTATAAGTGACTAACTATAAAAAAAGGGTGTTTGAAGATACGAGAGAATAAATTAACATAAATTAATAAAATGATTAACACCTTGGATATATGTATGTAATTCAGTTTCGAGGACGAAACCTTATTTAAGGGGGGGGGGGTAGATTCGTAACATCTCATTTTCGAGTATAATTTATAGATTAAATAAATATTGATTAATAGTTTATGTTAAGTTGAGAAAAGAACATTACTTTCCTAATACTAGAGGGAATATTTTTGTCAAGTTATAAAACTTGGAGTAAAATAGTCAAAAGGAGGAAAGCTTTTTCATTTGGTCGAAATCAAGAAATGTGTATGCGTATGAGACGGGAAAAAGAAAATGAGAAAAGAAAGAAGATGAAATCCAACAAATTGATGATACAAATCAAGATATGTAGTTGCAATCATTAGTTCATATATGAAGAAGCAATTGTGGTATGTGATTTCTAACCTTAAACCGAAGTTTCTAAGACTTCTTGAACTCTTGATGAAGCTATCAGAAATATAAAAATAGTTGTTCTTGTGGGTTGTTTTCGTTCATACAAATATGTTAAGATTTAAAAAATGGTTAATTACTAATGAGTTATGGCTTCAATTGCATATGTGGTTTCTATACTAAGTTAGGTTAATTAGTATAGTGGGGATGGAAATCTATGTTGGTTGTTTTACCATTATTGATTGAAACTATATTAATTTATACTACAAGGAATTTTTATGAAATCATTTGTGATAAGGTATGCTATTATGATTGAAATCATGCTTGGGTGAATTAATTAAGTTCATATGAATATAAAAATGGTCGATCGTAGTTTATGTCACCAAGTATTTGATGAAATGCCTAAACTAAAATAAAAGAGGAAATTTGAAAGATTTGTCATATTTGGTTGATTAACACGATTTGTTAATAATAAAGGTTTAATTAGTGGGCATACGTGTACTGTGACATCTGCCCCGAACCCGAATCCGGATACCCGACTCGAAACCGAAGTCAATTATCTTTTAAATTGTATTCGGATATATTTCTTTAAAATGTAACGAATAAACACAATGGATTTTACGTTATCTCTATCTTAATTAATCGACCGTATTTATGTCGCGAAATATCCACGTGTACTAAGTAAAGGCTATTTATAATAATAAAATCTCAAATATATATATATATATATATATATATAGTTTATAAAAGAAATTAAATAAAGATTGTTAAACAAAAACCGCTTTTAAGCCTAACATTAGTTTCTTAACATCATAAACGAACTAAAAATGTAAAAACGTCAACGGTACAAGTTAATGTAGTTAATTTGGTTAGTTAAAAGCACGTATTTAATTAACTTCGGGTCAAAAATGTCAAATTACAAACTTAGATTTAAAACTTATATTAACTTTTAACACCATCTGAAACCTCAAGGGTTGATTGTGTAACAATTAAATTACCCAAACCCCCCCTCGCATTCCCCCCCCCCCCTCACCCGCAAATCCGACAACACATGCCGGCGACA